>QNTS01001250.1:149188-188865 GCA_003317085.1 Hucho hucho
TTTTTTACTCTTTCAAGAAAACCACATCTGCTGACAATCTTTTTAAGTGTTTGAGAACCATATGCTTTTACCCCCATCATTCCATGTGATAAGTTGGATTTTGTCGGCCATGTATAGAATCAAAGTTAACCTTAACTGTTTCATCTATCATTGAAGAACCAAGTAAAACATTTTAGCAGTCATGACATATGAGGGCGGTAGGCATTCCATTGAATGTGAGGATCATAGTATAAATACAATACATAGTTATTGTATACATGACATATATAGAGTGTGTGGGCTGAGCAGACATTTAACAAAACACAAAAAAACATGAAGCTAAGTACGTCTTAGTACTTGAGGCTTTATGCCTTTTCTTTTAGCTCTGACACCTCTTCTAATGTACCAAAAATACTGTGGATAATACATTTGAAGAAAGACTTCCACTTAAGTACTGTGTTTGGTTTGTATTAATTTAAGTATAGTGGCTGGGGTGAGTGGCTCATCTGAGAGACTGAAATTGGATGAGTGGAGGCCCCAAGCACACCTCAGAGAAGTGTCTGATGCCCTCCCAGTCACCCCCTCCCAATCCCCCGGATATAGCCCCTCTCCATCCTCACTAATAACCACCATTAAATCTTAAAACAAGGACAAATATATATATATTTTTTTTATTATTTCGCCTTTATTTAACCAGGTAGGCGAGTTGAAAACAAGTTCTCTTTTACAACTGCGACCTGGCCAAGATAATGCAAAGCAGTGCGACATAAACAACAACACATTGTTACACATGGAATAAACAAGCGTACAGTCAATAACACAATAGAGAGAAAAAAAAGAAAGTCTATATACAGTGTGTGCAAATGGCGTGGGGAGGTAGGCAATAAATAGGCTATAGTAGCGAGGTAAATTACAATTTAGCAGATGATGATGTGAAAGTAGAGATACTGGTGTGCAAAAGAGCAGAAAAGTAAATAAAAATAGTATGGGGATGAGGTAGTTAGATTGGGTGGGCTTTTTACAGATGGACTATGTACAGCTGCAGCGATCGGTTAGCTGCTCAGATAACTGGTGTTTAAATGTTAAATATGAGTCTGGAAGGAAAGTTTACTGTCTAGCCAGGCACCTAGATGTTTGCAGTTGTCCACATATTCTAGGTCAGAAACGTCCATGGTAGTGATGCTAGTCGGGCGGGCGGGTGTGGGCAACGAACGGTTGAAAAGCATGCATTTGGTTTTACTAGCGTTTAGGAGCAGTTAGAGGCCTCGGATGGAGTGTTGTATGGCATTGAAGCTCGTTTGGAGGTTAGTTAGCACAGTGTCCAAAGAAGGGCCAGAAGTATACAGAATGGTGTCGTCCGCGTAGAGGTGGATCAGGGAATCACCCATATCCTTTTCTAATCTGTCCAGAACTCATATAAATTTTACAACGAGTTCACAAGTCAGAAAAAAAGGAATACAATTACATTGTATTATAATTAAGTCCTTTCTTCTCTCTCCCAAACCAAATCCATCCCTCTCCACCTCCTCCTCCCTGTTCTCACCCCTTTACCACACCCAAGCCAAGCTTTCGCCACCTCCCATCTTTTCTCCACCTTGACCCCACAAGCCAAGCTTGTCACCACCTCCCCTCCTTGTCCTCCCTTACCCACCCAGGCCAAGTTTATCCCAACCTCTGTCTTCTCAAACACATTTACACCCCTCTATACATGTAACTACTCAACCATTCTCCTACATTCAGACACAACATATACCCTATGCCTCCGCACACCCATGCTCTCGAGCCCTCCTACACATATTCATATTCACCCTCCTTCACTCTCCCATTCATATGCATAGACACATACCCACATATACACCCAGTCACACCCTCTCGCCCACACAAACACACATCCATTATTATTTACAATTGTTGACTTACATGCTATATTTCCTCTTTTATATTGTCTTTTCAGTGTCCTTGTTTCTCATTGGCTACTTCGATTGTTACTTCCTAGAGAAGAACAGTTACTTGAGGACAATAGAGTCGAGATTGTATTGTCTCAATTTACGATAAGTTGGTCTGGGGAATCACTGTATGTAGCCTAGTGTACTTATCATTTTTTTCCACTGCTTCTGCCTCTCCTCAGGGCACTGGGCTCTCTTTCAACTGGAAAGGTTTCTTGCAGCCTGTTCAGGGCTTCATCAGTACCTTCAGTACTGCCGGGAATCGGAGTTGAGACTCGATTCCTTTTATCTCCAGTGACTGTCTGATCGGAATGAATTGCTTGCGTTTTTTTCTCAGCCTAGCAGACAGGTGCTTGATGAATCAAATGGACTGGCTGTGGACCTTGATCTGTTTATAACCCTGTGCCCTCAGAATGTTGAATTTGGTCTGATAGTTTCACAGATGAAAGATTACCAAGCGAGGGTATTTAGCTTTCTTCTGCTTCACGCCGATCTGATGTCATCGCTCCAGATCCTCCGGTAATACATCCACACCAAGCTCCTCCAATATTAGCTTGATCACATAGCTGGAAAGGTCTGCTTTTTTCTCGTCTTCTGGTAGTGTCACGACTTCCTCCGAAGTCGGTCCCTCTCCTTGTTCGGGTGGCGTTCGGTGGTCGACGTCACCGGTCTTCTAGCCATCGCAGATCCATTTTTCATTTTTCCATTTTTTTTGTTTTGTTTTAAACACCTGGTTTCAATCCCACAATTACTTGTTCATTATTTAACCCTCTGTACCCCCATGTTTTGTTGTGAGTGATTGTTTGTATGTTAATACGGTCCGTTATTTGTGGGCTCGATACATTTGAGTTGTATTTTGTGATTAATTGAGTAAATACGTTTTTTACTCATGTCTGCTGTCCTGCGCCTGACTCCTATACACCAGCTACACACAGGATCTATTACAGGTAGGGACAATATTCTTGTATTATTTTGTCTCGATTTGTTTTCTAGCTGATCCAGTTAATCTCCTGAAGTTTGCACCTTTGTTTCCAGAAGGCCAATTTTATTGTTTAGTTCATCCACCCTGTATATGCATAGCTTACATGATAGAATCTACTTTTTTAACAACAGATTGTAACAGTTGTTTGTTTTGGTGATCACTGGATATCCTTCAGCTGTTCGTTGCTCTCATTTGCATCTCCAAGTTGATCTCTGTCTTTTCTTCAAAGGGAAGCCATGGCTTGTTGGGTTTGAGTCTCAGCTTTGTTTTACTCACAGATTGGTTCCCTGCTCACTCTGCTCACAGATTGGTTCGCTGCTCATTCTCTCCCGGCTGCTTGGGGAAATACTGATCTATCGATTTTAAAGGCTTAATTTAAACTATGTTGTCTGGCCTCTACATATATTTACGGTTTTGACGGTACAAAACAGAGCTGCTATCTCCCCATGCGCCTCTCTCTCTCTCTCTCTCTCTCTCTCTCTCTCTCTTCATTCAATTCAGATGGGCTTTTTGGCATGGGAAACATATGTTTACATTGCCAAAGCAAGTGAAATAAACAGAAATGTTTGTTTCTGTTTCTGAGATTTCATACACGTCACTCACCCAACATATCCTCTCCTCACCCTCTCCCAGGACTTCCCCCTCCTGAGGCTGGATGACATAGTCAATGACCAGCCAACATCATAGGGTTCTCCATGTTCAACACCACCCATCCGTTCTACCTGGAGTTCATCAGGAGTCTCAACCTGTCCTGGAGGGAGGGCTGTGATCTCATCTACCCCGGGCCTGCGGTATGTCCTACCAGGGTGTTACATTCACACATCCTTGTGTCAGCTGGTGCATACCTTGTTTTAACTGAGAAATTGTATGGCAACAAATATTACGTCCTGGTGTGTAGGTATCAAATGGTCCATATGGACGCTTGTCTCATTGAATCACCAAATACAGACACCAAAATGGAATGAAGTACATACTATGTTATGAACCATGTTACCCCTTCCCCCCTCCTGCAATTTCATACCCACCATCCCTCTTCTCCCTCCTGCAACTCTCTTCTCCTCCTTCTGCCCATTTCTCCTTTCTTTCCCCTGTGCACCTCCTTCTCCCCCTCCAGTTGTCGTCAGCGTTGATGTTTGACGCGGTGCACGTTGTGGTGGGGGCGGTGAGGGAGCTCAACAGGAGTCAGGAGATTGGAGTCAAACCGCTCAGCTGCACCTCTCCTCAGATCTGGCAACACGGCACCAGCCTCATGAACTACCTACGCATGGTCAGTACACACACACACAGACACACATGCAGGCACATGAACACACACAAGAACACACACACACTTCATTTTCATTTTGAGTCTTCATTTGACAAAGAAGATAGTTGTTTCTTCTCACACCAATATATCTGCCATTTAGATACCAATGGCAGCCATATAATTAAACAAGTCCCCAGCAACTACAGCATATCAGTCTGTCACACTCCTGTCCTGCCCACCATGTCGTTGTGTTGGGTCACACTCCTGTCCTGCCCACCATGTCATTGTGTTGGGTCACACTCCTGTCCTGCCCACCATGTCATTGTGTTGGGTCACACTCCTGTCCTGCCCACCATGTTGTGTTGGGGTTCAGTGTTGTTGGTAATAGGTGGTTGTGTCACTCTGTCTGTCTGTCTGTCTGTCTGTCTGTCTTCCATCTGGCACTCCTTCTCCCTTGTTATTTTTTGTTATTTGACGTGGCTGGTTGTCTGTGTGTCTCATTGACGAACTGTCTTCATGGCTGCCTGTGCTCCATCTCTCTTTGTCTCCTCGGTACAGGCCTGTTATCTGTCTCTGTTATCAAACCACTGGGTGTGTTCCATCTTCACCACCACTCCATTCATCTTAGCTCTATCAAGCTCTGTCAGCTCTCACACTGTGTACTAGATATGTCTAGTGTAAGTCTATTGTTCTCTCTCTTTGTCGCTCTCTCTCTCTCTCTGTCTTTCTCTCTCGTACTTATTTCTCTTTCTCTCTCAATTCATTAAATTCAATTAAATTCAAATTAGCTTTATTGGCGTCATAATATTTCTCCCTCCCTCTCTCCTCTCTCCCTCTCCCTCTCCCTCCGTCTCTCTCTCTCTGGCAAGTGGAGTATGATGGTCTGACAGGCCATGTGGAGTTTAACAGTAAAGGCCAGAGGACCAACTACACCCTGAGGATTCTGGAGAAACACCGCAGGGGTCACAGAGAGGTCAGAGGGCACTGGGGTTATAGAGAAACAGAGTTTGACACAAAATGCCTTCCATGTTGACAGTAATCCACCATAACAGTGACATTCTAGCCATATAATTAGAATTGGTTATGCTATGGAAGTGCTAAGTGATTCGCTATCTACAGTACAGTTGAAGTCAGAAGTTTACATACACTTCAGCCAAATACATTTAAACTCCGTTTTTCACAATTCCTGACATTTAATACTAGTAAAAATTCCCTGTCTTAGGTCAGTTAGGATCACCACTTTATTTTAAGAATGTGAAATGTCAGAATAAAAGTAGAGAGAATGATTTATTTCAGCTTTTATTTCTTTCATCACATTCCCAGTGGGTCAGAAGTTTACATACACTCAATTAGTATTTGGTAGCATTGCCTTTAAATTGTTTAACTTGGGTCAAACTTTTCGGCCTTTCACAAGCTTCCCACAATAAGTTGGGTGAATTTTGGCCCATTCCTCCTGACAGAGCTGGTGTAACTGAGTCAGGTTTGTTGGCCTCCTTGCTCGCACAGGCTTTTTCAGTTCTGCCCACAAATTTTCTATAGGATTGATGTCAGGGCTTTGTGATGGCCATTCCAATACCTTGACTTTGTTGTCCTTGAGCCATTTTGCCGCAAATTTGAAAGTATGCTTGGGGTTATTGTCCATTTGGAAGACCCATTTGCAACCAAGCTTTAACTTCCTGACTGATGTCTTGAGATGTTGCTTCAATATATCCACATAATTATCTTCCCTCATGATGCCATCTATTTTGTGAAGTGCACCAGTCCCTCCTGCAGCAAAGCACCCCCACAACATGATGCTGCCACCCCCGTGCTTCACGGTTGGGATGGTGTTCTTCGGCTTGCAAGCCTCCCCCTTTTTCCTCCGAACATAACGATGGTCATTATGGCCAAACAGTTCCATTTTTGTTTCATCAGACCAGAGGACATTTCTCAAAAAAGTACAATCTTTGTCCCCATGTGCAGTTGCAAACCGTGGTCTGGCTTTTTTTATGGTGGTTTTGGAGCAGTGGCTTCTTTCTTGCTGAGCGGCCTTTCAGGTTATGTCGATATAGGACTTGTTTTACTGTGAATATAGATACTTTTGTACCTGTTTCCTCCAGCATCTTCACAAGGTCCTTTGCGGTTGTTCTGGGATTCATTTGCACTTTTCGCACCAAAGTACATTCATCTCTAGGAGACAGAATGCGTCTCCTTCCTGATGGCTGCGTGGTCCCATGGTGTTTATACTTGCGTACTATTGTTTGTACAGATTAACGTGGTACTTACAGGCGTTTGGAAATTGCTCCCAAGTATTAACCAGACTTGTGGAGGTCTACAATTGTTTTCTGAGGTCTTGGCTGATTTCTTTTGATTTTCCCATGATGTCAAGCAAAGAGGCACTGAGTTTGAAGGTAGGCCTTGAAATACATCCACAGGAACACCTCCAATTAACTCAAATGATGTCAATTTACCTGACAGAAGCTTCTAAAGCCATGACATTTTCCAAGTTGTTTAAAGGTACAGTCAACTTAGTGTTCGTAAACTTCTGACACACTGGAATTTTGAATTAATTATAACCGATTTGCCAAAACTATAGTTTGTTAACAAGAAATGTGTGGAGTGGTTGAAAAATTAGTTTTAATGACTCCAACATAAGTGTATGTAAACTTCCGACTTCAACTGTATGTGCTTAGCTATAACACCAGCTGAAGACTATAGGCTAAATAGAACAGCAAAATCAATGGTTATTTTTTGGGTTGACATTTTTGCGATACGAGACTCCAAGGGGATCTCCAAACATGTAGCACTTGTATTCTGATTAGATGTTTTTCCCTCTGAACGTGAAGGTCTTTAACGTTCTACATTTCAAACACAGTGAGGGTGCTGACATCTATCTACAACACTCGTAGAAACTGTTCTCTTAGAAATGCAGCACGAGAAGAGAAAATATAAGGCTTTAAAAATATATATATTTAGAGCCATTACCTCCTATCTGATCCATAGAGAGATGTATGTGAGCATATAGTTTATCTTCCAAAGTGCCTTTGGGCTTGTCCTCTGGATTCTAGCTCCTTCTTGTTTACACTGTCACATGGATTTACTGTAGCTCCTGTATAATCACACACATCCTGCAATTATTATTCTCTCTCTCGCTCTCTCTCTCTCTCTCTCTCTCTCTCTCTCTCTCTCTCTCTCTCTCTCTCTCTCTCTCTCTCTCTCTCTCTCTCTCTCTCTCCCTCTTTCTCTCTCTCTCAGATTGGTATCTGGTACTCCAATAACACACGGTCTATGAACGCCACCAGTCTGGACATCAACGTCTCGGAAACACTGGCCAACAAGACCCTCATCGTCACCACCATACTGGTGAGGTCAAAACCTTTATTATGACCACCATACTGATGAAGTCAAAACATTTATTATGACCACCATACTGGTGAGGTCAAACCCGTTATCATGATCACCATACTGGTGAAGTCGAAACTGTTATCATGACCACCCTAATGGTTAGGTCAAAACATTTATTATGACCACCATACAGAAGAGGCCAAAACATTTCTTATTACCAACATACTGGTGGGGTCAAAACATTTATTATGGCCACCATACTGGAGAGGTCAAACCCTTTATCATGACCACTATACTGGTGAGGTCAAAACCTTTATTATGATCACCATACTGGTGAGGTCAAACCCTTTATCATGACCACCATACTGGTGAGGTTAAAACCTTTATTATGGCCACCATACTGGTGAGGTTAAAACCTTTATTATGGCCACCATACTGGTGAGGTCAAACCCTTTATCATGACCACTATACTGGTGAGGTCAGAACCTTTATTATGATCACCATACTGGTGAGGTCAAATCCTTTATTATGGCCACCATACTGGTGAGGTCAAAACCTTTATTATGGCCACCAAACTGGTGAGGTCAAAACCTTTATCATGACCACCATACTGGTGAGGTTAAAACCTTTATTATGATCACCATACTGGTGAGGTCAAAACCTTTATTATGATCACCATACTGGTGAGGTTAAAACCTTTATTATGATCACCATACTGGTGGGGTCAAACCCTTTATTATGGCCACCATATACTGAGGTCATCACCATATACACTGAGTGTACAAAACATTAGGAATGCTCTTTCCATGACATAGACTGACCAGGTGAATCCACTTCAATCAGTGTAGATGAAGGAGAGGAGACAAATAATGATTTTTAAGCCTAGAGACAATTGAGACATGGATTGTGTGTGTGTGCCATTCAGAGGTGATTGGGCAAGACAAAATATTTAAGTGCTTTTGAATGGGGTATGACAGTAGGAACCAGGCACACCAGTATGAGTTAGTCAAGCACTGCAACGCTGCTGGTTTTTCACATTCAACAGTTTCCTGTGTGTATCAAGAATGGTCCACCACCCAAAGGACATCAAGCCAACTTGACACAACTGTGGGAAGCATTGGAGTCAACATGGCCAGAATCCCTGTAGAACGCTTTCAACACCTTGTAGAGTCCAAGCCCTGACAAATATCAAATCAAATCAAATCAAAGTTTATTTGTCACGTGCGCCGAATACAACAGGTGTAGTGAAATGCTTACAGTGAAATGCTTACTTACAGGCTCTAACCAATAGTGCAAAAAAGGTATTAGGTGAACAATAGGTAAGTAAAGAAATAAAACAATAGTAAAAAGCCTATATACAGTAGCGAGGCTATATACAGTAGCGAGGCTATATACAGTAGTGAGGCTATATACAGTAGCGAGGCTATATACAGTAGCGAGGCTATATACAGTAGCGAGGCTATATACAGTAGTGAGTCTGTGTGTTTCACTGTTGGGTTTGCTATGTATTGTGCTGGTTCTGATAAGGCTTGCTAATTTACAACTGAACCTCAAATGTAGCAGGACAGATTTCTCCTGTAAACACAGATTATGGTCCAGTCACATGTTGTGATGTTGTGTGGACGTACTTGTGTTGGCATGCTATAGTACTAGTGTTGGTGTGTGATCGCGGGAGGGTATTTTGACAGTGATCAGAAAGTGTTCATGTTTAGTACAGGGTATGAATAAGCCAATATTGTGATGCCAATATTTGCTTGCATAAGAAGCAGTGTGTAATGATTTCCCTGGCATTAAATGTCATGATCTATCTTCTTTTACATGCCTCACATGCTGGTACTATTTGTTTCCATTCTTGGATCACTCATCTCTCTGTGTGTCTGCCACACCTGTCATTCTGTCAATCAGTGTCTGTTTTCTGATAATGAATACTGTTTCTGTTTGTGTAAGAGTATTATTCATCATTGTTATGATTTTGTAGATTAGAACATTCCATAATGTCTATGTCTATGTGTCCTTCTTGATGCATTTTGTTGGAACTTTTTCTGCAAGTGTGTGATGCTGCTGGAATGTTAAGAGGTGTGTGTGTGTCTGTTGGGTGTGTGTGTGTGTTTGTGTTGTTTGTCTACATGCACCTCAGTTTGCGGGCCTGCCTGTTTGTTCTTAGTTCATTATGTACCATTGTATATTATATATAATGTGTAATGAACACAATTTGTTCAGTTGGTAATTTGTATGGATTGTATTAACTCTCTCTGCTCTTTGGATATTCTCCAACCTCTATCCATCTCTACATCTCCCCTCATTATCTCAATCATTTCTATTCATTACCACTTTCATTGCCATCCCCCCATTTCTACTTTTCTATAACCTCATTCGGTTTTCCTCTCCTCCTACCATCTCTTTTACTCCACCTCCACCCTGTTTCTGCTTTCCTTCTCTTTTTTTGCTTCCCCTCTTTCTTCACCCCGCCTTCCTACTCTCCCCCTTCTATCTCTCTCTCTCCCTTTGCCTTCCCTGTTTTTCCCCGTCTGTCTACTTTGCTTTGTGGCCCCTATCTCTCCCTATTCTCCCCTTCCCGTCGTCCCTCTCTCTCTCAGGTGTCTGTCTATCAGGAGATGCTCACCGAGTTCCGAAACGCTGTCTCCTGTAAGAAGAGTTCCCGTTCCCGTCGTCGCCGCCCCCTGGGAAACTCTGCGGCCCTCCGCCACCCCACCCGTATCACCTTGGGGGCCCAGCGGCCACTCCGCCTCGTACGGGAGATGCGCCTCAGCAACGGCAAGCTCTACAGCGGCTCGGGACCCCTGACTGGGGGAGCAGGGGTGCCAGGAGGGGGTGTAGGAGCTGGGGGAGGTCCCTCAGACATGGGCCCCGGGCCTCAGCGACTCCTGGAGGACCCTCTGGGGGCCAACACCACCCCTCCTCACCCACCCCAGCCGCAGGCCCCCGTGGTGCTCCCTCGCAGCTGCACGCACGTCAGGATCTGCCACGAGTGCAGGAGGATCCAGAGCTTGAGGTTAGGGATGGGGTCCACGAGGATCCCCCCCTCATCTGCACCCTCCTCCTCCCCTCCTCCCCCCTCCTGTCTGTGAGGGGGACCAACCTCCCCCCCACAGACAGCGAGGGGGGAGGTGGGTCCAGCCCCCGGCGGCTCCCCCACAGCACCCCTGCACCCTGCCTACCCATACTACCCCCACAGAGCAGCATCGACACAGACCTTCTGGTGAAGCAGGACTAAGACTGAAGAACTAGGAGGGGCTGGAGGGTATATGGGGGGGGTAAGTTAACTTCTTAGGGAGCGGTGGGGCCCGACACTACCCGGTGAAATGCAAGGCGCCAAATTCAAAATCCAAAAGTTGAATTATTAAACATGCATCAATATACAAGTGTTGCATAGTCATCAAAATCTCTGCTTCTTGGCAATATCACAGCGTTGTCAGATTTTAAAAAGGCTTCACGGCGAAAGCACCACATTTGATTGTTTGAGGATAGCACCCCACATATTTTTCCATTAACATAAATTCATAAGCCTTCACGGTTCACAGAAAACACATTTCACAGCAAAAACAAATCAATTACCTTTTGAATAACTTCTGCTGAGGGCTTCCCAAGTGTCCAATGAAGACAATCCATGGTTCTTTTGTTAGAAAAAGTAATGTATTATATCCAACTTTCACAAAAAGCCAGGATATGTCTAACTAAAGATGCCCAATATTGTGTGTGTCATGTACAGGGGAACACTTTGGCTCTTTAACACTGACCCTAATGGTCAACTATCTAGGGCGTGAACAGGGAAGGGCATATTAATTAACAGGAACAATGGGGGTCCCGAAACTAAGGGCTAATGATCTATCTATAAAATTCCCAGCTGCGCCTGAATCGACGAGCGCCTTACTCTGGGAATGCAGGGAAAACTCAGGGATAACAACATACTCCTGGGGAAGGGCGAGACGAATCCCACTGGGACCGGATGAAGGGGAGGGTAGTGGAGACCCGGGTCAGACTGATGGAGGCGTTGGAGGAACGCTCCGTCTCTCTCACCGATCCATGTTCTGAAGGACGCGGTCCATGACGGCTCCGAGATGGTGAAGCATTGTCGAGATGGTGAAGCACCCCTCTATCCAGGGTACCTGTTCCTGCTGACTCCGTCGTGGGTGTGTGATTCTGTCAGGATACCTGTGTGTAGCTGGTGCGTGAGAGTCAGGCGCAGGAGAGCAGAGATAGTGAAACGAAAGCACTTTACTGTGGCACAGTACAAACTGAACGCAAATAGCGTTACACAAACAAATGACTACAGGGAAAAGTGCGGCATCACAAAGTACAACATTTCCAGTCTGGTGCAAATCAGCCGGAAACGTGCCACTGACAAAATAAACAATCACACACACAGACATGGGGGAAACCAGATTGTTAAATACATGACAAGTAATGAGGGAATGACAACCAGGTGTGTGGGAAAACAAGACAAAATAAATGGAAAATGAAAAGTGGATCGGTGATGGCTAGAAGACCGGTGACGTTGACCAGTGATATTCCTGTCACGACTTCCCCCGAAGTGCCTCTCCTTGTTCAGGTGGTGTTCGTCGGAAGTCGTGACAGGAATATCACCTGTCGCGCAGCAAGAGGCTGCATGCTCCTCAAACAGTGGTTGATGCCTGGAGTGAAATAGGCCAAGAGTTCTTATAAGCCCAGACATTTTTATATATGCAATCCGGTGTGAAAGAAGAGTTTTGATGGTTGTCACTAAAAAGAGTAGGATCCCAGCTGCTACTATATTTATTTCTCAACTGCTATTAAACACATGATCCACTATATAACCGCAGTAGGCTATCCGGGGGAAAGTGGCCTCCATTCCCTATTCGAGTGCTTTTTTCCACTGCCCCTGTTCTTGATAATGAGCCATTATAAGTCTAAACAAATTTTACGTGTTAGTAAAGGTTTGTGCTTTTCTAATAACACATTTCTGTGTTCTATTCATGTGCTGTTCTATAAACCAATTTCTGTGTTCATGCAAGTGGCTGACTGAACAAATCCTCCTCTTATCAGTAGCTGCAAATTGGCAGTACGCCCAGACCTTGTTTTGAGAACAAACTAAAGATATCTCAGTTTCAAGGTCTCAGCTTAGAGAAGAGAAGCCTCGTGAGGTGTTGGTCTGTCACATGTTATGAAACAGTATTGGTCGGTCACATGAATGACAAAAAACGGTAATGATTAATTAATTATGCTAAATCATGCAAATATGACTTGTCTGTGTATAGTCGTATATAGGAGAACTGCCTGGTCTGCCCAGAGATAGCTCCTGATTGACATGTGTACTATGGTGCATTGAGTTGGTTGGAGCCTCTCCAGCTTGCTGATGAATAAACAATGATTCATTTAAGATAGACTTTGAGTGTCCCTGTGTAAGAATTTCCACGACAGGGTGATAATATGATCACTTGATGAGAGAACAGCCTGGGGCAAGAAAGAAAGAGCAAGTTTTTTTTGAGACGTTCTAAAATCAATATCTTATAGTCGCATCATGTAGCCCATATTTGATTTCTAAGACATTCTAAGGTTTGTATCATTCACAACTAAAGTAGCCAAATAACAAAAAATCTAGCATATTGGACATATTTCAAATTACAACTTTTACACTCAACATAGCCACTTCATATGCGCACTCGTTCCAGAATGGGAAAAATTCCTTTCTATTTTATTCAGCTAAGTTCAATTATATTGTTACTATAAAATCACAGACTTGTTTTTCATCAAGGGGCAAAGTTAGACAGTGGTGTGCTTTGGGGTGGTTGAGTTTGTGTTATGTTATTTTGGTATTAGGGTGTAATATCAAAGTAGCAGCCGTATAACTTAATGTAAAGCCACAGAAAGCCAGTAGCTGCCTGGCACTTTATGGTAGGGAAATTATTTCCTATCAATCAAATTCATCATGGTATATTACTGAGGGGGTCAAATTGGCCTGTCACTAATATTGGGGGTGTGGGGTCATGGCCCCGTCCCACCTGTAAGTTATGCGCCTGCACACACAGCCTGTGTAATAGGTACATGTGAACGTGAGGGCAGTTCCTGCTGTCAGTATGATTACGAGGGTGTCTAATTCCCCTCAAATAGCCCTTAACTTCTTTGGGAGCAGCGCACAAGGTGACCGTTTTGGAGAGCCTGGCGTGCCCAAAGTAAAATGCCTCCCATTCAGGCACAGAAAATAGGATATGCACATATTTAGTACCATTGGATAGGAAACACTCTGAATTTTCTAAAAGTGTTAACATTTTGTCTGTGAGTATAACAAAACGGATATGGCAGGCAAAAACCAGAGGAATTTCTGTCCTGGAAAAACTGGTTTTGACAGATTGCCTCATTTAGAGCCCCTCCCTTATTGATAATGCCCTTATAAGGGCATATGAACGCAGTACCTATCACTTCCTCTGGATGTCAACAGTCTCGAGAAGGTGATTTGATTCTTCTTAGCTGCTTTTAGAGCAGAGAAGAAGACGAATAAGGAAGTGTCCACACAGATGTCAATACAAGTAAATGCGCTTTCACGGCTTGCGCATTCTTTGGTTTTTTCCTTTCTTATCGCCCAGTTTATATTCCGGTTGAAATATTATACAACATATACATTAAAGTGTTCCTAAGGATACATTATCAATTATGTTTGGCTGTTCTTGGACAAGTTTATAGGTATAAGTTGAACGAGTTCTCTTCATGTTTCAATGGAGGAGTCAACGCTGTATTTTCTCATTTTCTCGCCAACCGAACGGAGATTTATGGATATAATACATTACTTTTTCTAACAAAAGAACCATGGATTGTCTTCATTGGACACTTGGGAAACCCTCAGCAGAAGTTATTCAAAAGGTAATTGATTTGATTTCGCTGTGAAATGTGTTTTCTGTGAACCGTGATAGCTTATGAATTTATGGTAATGGGAAAAATATGTGGGGTGCTACCCTCAAACAATCAAATGTGGTGCTTTCACCGTAAAGACTTTTTGAAATCTGACAACGCTGTGATATTGCCAAGAAGCAGAGCTTTTGATGACTATGAAACACTTGTATATTGATGAATGTTTAATAATTCAACTTTTGGATTTTGAATTTGGCGCTAGCGCCCCACCGCTCCCTAAGAAGTTAATTAGGGAGGCCACCATGGTGACGCAGGGGGGTCACAAGGAGAGAATCAGCTTCTTTCACATTGACTCTCCTGCGTTTCCCGTGGTACTAGGCCTACCCTGGTTAGCCTGTCATGAACCTACTGTTTCGTGGCAACGGAGGGCTCTCACAGGGTGGTCGCTGGAGTGATTGTGGAGGTGTTTAGGGGTTTCCGTTGGTCCCACCACGGTGGAACATCCAGACCAGGTCTCCACCGTGCGCATTCCCCCCGAATATGCAGTTTTAGCTCTCGCCTTCTGTAAAAATAAATGATGACATTCTGATATGCTCCGCTACACGCGCCGAGCACGTGTCCCTGGTGCGCAGGGTGCTTGGTCGACTGTTGGAGCATGACCTGTACGTCAAGGCGGAGAAATGTCTGTTCTTCCAACAGTCCGTCTCCTTCCTAGGGTACCGCAATTCCACCTCAGGGGTGGAGATGGAGAGTGACCGCATTTCAGCCATGCGTAAATGGCCGACTCCCACCACAGTAAAGGAAGTGCAGCGGTTTCTAGGGTTTGCCAATTACTACCGGAGGTTTATTCAGGGTTTTGGTCAGGTAGCGGCTCCCATTACCTCACTGCTGAAGGGGGGACCGGTGCGGTTGCAGTGGTTGGCTGAGGCGGACAGGGCTTTTGGTCACCTGAGGGCTCTGTTTACCTCGGCTCCCGTGCTAGCTCATCCGGATCCCTGTTTGGCGTTCATAGTGGAGGTGGACGCGTCCGAGGCTGGGATAGGAGCCGTGCTCTCTCAGCGCTCGGGTACGCCACCGAAGCTCCGCCCCTGTGCCTTCTTCTCAAAGAAGCTCAGCCCGGCGGAGTGAAACTATGACGTGGGGGACCGGGAGCTGTTGGCTGTCGTCAAGGCTTTGAAGGTGTGGAGACATTGGCTTGAGGGGGCTAAACACCCTTTTCTCATCTGGACTGACCACCGCAATCTGGAATACATCCGGGCCGTGAGGAGACTGAACCCTCACCAGGCAAGGTGGGACATGTTTTTTACCCGTTTTGTTTTCACCCGGTCTTACAGACCAGGTTCCCAGAACGCTAAGGCAGACTCACTGTCCCGGATGTATGACACAGAGGAGCGGTCCATGGATCCCACCCCCATACTCCCGGCCTCCTGCCTGGTGGCACCGGTAGTATGGGAGCTGGATGTGGACATTGAGCAGGCGCTAGGTGCAGAGCCCACTCCCATCCAGTGTCCAGCTGGGCGTCTCTATGTTCCGTTGTTCTGTCCGTGACCGGCTGATCTATTGGGCCCACACATCACCCTCCTCTGGTCATCCAGACATCGGTTGGACGGTGCGCAGTCTAAGTGGGAAGTACTGGTGGCTCACTTTGGCTAAGGACATGAGGGTTTATGTGTCCTCCTGCTCGGTGTGCGCCCAGTGTAAGGCTCCTAGGCATCTGCCCAGAGGTAAGCTAAACCCTTAACCATTCCACAACAGCCTTGGTCGCACCTGTCGGTGGATTTTCTTACTGATCTTCCTCCCTCACAGGGTAACACCACGATCTTGGTCGTTGTGGATCGCTTCTCGAGGTCCTGCTGTCTCCTCCCTCTGTCCGGTCTCCCTACGGCCCTACAGACTGCAGAGGCCTTGTTCACACACGTCTTCCGGCACTACGGGATGCCTGAGGATATAGTGTCTGATCGGGGTCCCCAGTTCACTTCGAGGGTCTGGAAGGCGTTCATGGAACGCCTGGGGGCCTCGATCATTCTTACCTCGGGTTTTCACCCCGAGAGTAATGGGCGGGTGGAGAGAGTGAACCAGGATGTGGGTAGGTTTCTGAGGTCGTATTGCCAGGACCGGCCGGGGGAGTGGACGGCGTTCGTGCCCTGGACAGAGTTGGCTCAGAACTCGCTTCGCCACTCCTCCACTAACCTCTCCCCCTTCCAGTGTGTGTTGGGGTACCAGCCGGTTCTGGTGCCTTGGCATCAGAGTCAGACCGAGGCTCCTGCGGTGGACGACTGGTTCAGGCGCGCGGAGGAGACATGGGACGCCGCTCATGTTCACCTCCAGCGGGCTGTGCTGCGCCAGAAAATCAGTGCAGACCATCACCGCAGTGAGGATCTCGACCCGAAACCTGCCCCTCCGCCTGCCCTGCCGGAAGCTGGGCCCGCGGTTTGTGGGGCCATTTAAAGTCCTCAAGAGACTGAACGAGGTCTGTTACCGGTTACAGATTCCCCACGATTACCGTCTTAACCCCTCGTTCCATGTGTCTCTCCTCAGGCCGGTGGTGGCTGGTCTGCTCCAGGAGTCTGAGGTGCGGGAGGTCCCTCCGCCCCCTCTGGACATCGAGAGGGCCCCGGCATATTCAGTCCGCTCCATACTGGATTCGAGGCGTCGGAAGAGGGGCCTTCAGTACCTCGTGGAGTGGGAGGGGTATGGTCCGGAGGAGAGATGCTGGGTTCCGGTGGAGGACGTTTTGGACCCGTCTATGCTGCGGGAGTTCCACCGTCTCCGTCCGGATCGCCGTGCGTCTCGCCCTCCGGGCCGGTGTCGGCGTGCTGCTGGAGCCCCGCATCAAGAGGGGGTTACCGACTTACGCCGAAGTCGGTGCCTCTGCATAGGTAACAAACAAACAGCGAGTATCAGCAGTGTACAAGAGGGGGGAGGGGGGGAATGTAAATTGCTTGCTGACGATCTTCTCCACTTTGGCGTCCTTGGCAGTCTCTAGGGCTGGCGTGGAGGTCAAAGGGTACACGGTGACAAGGTTATTAAGTTTTTGTGTTTTTTTGTATGTACATAGAACTAGTAATAAAGTGACAGATAATAAACAGTAGCAGCAGCGTATGAGTCAAAAACGTTTGTACAAAAAGGGTCAATGCACATAGTTAACCAAATAGCTACACAGACTATTTAACAAACTATTTAGCAATCTTACAGCTTGGGGGTAAAAGCTGTTCATGGTCCCCTTGGTTTCAGACTTGGTGCATCGGTACTGCTTGCCGTGCGGTAGCAAAGAGAACAGTCTATGACTAGGGTGGCTGGAGTCTTTGGCAATTTTTAGGGCCTTCATCTGACTCCACCTGGTATAGATGTCCCGGATGGCAGGAAGCTTGGCTCCAGTGATGTACTGGGCTGTACGCACTACCCTCTGGGTTGGAGGCCGAGCAGTTGCCATACCAGGTAGCTGTAGAATTTTGAGGATCTCAGGACCCATGCCAAATATTTCCAGTCTCCTGAGGGGGAATAGGCATTGTCGTGCCCTCTTCACGACTGTCTTGGTGTGTTTGGACCATGGAGCTTCATGAAATTAGTTTCCATGGTCAAGCGTCGGCTGGAGCAGTGGAAATGCATTTTATGCCGTGATGAATCATACTTCACTGTCTGGCAGTCTGACGGACAAATCTTGGTTTGGCGGATGCCAAAAGAACTCTATCGGCCCCAACTGTAAAGTTTGGTGGAGGAGCGATTACATAAGACTGTATATCACAGGATGTTGGTGGCACCTTAATTGGGGAGAATGGGCTCGTGTTAACTACTTACGGAGTGGTGGGGCGCTAGCATAGTCATAGTCATCAAAAGCTCTGCTTCTTGGCAATATCACAGCGTTGTCAGATTTCAAAAAGGCTTTACGGCGAAAGCACAACATTTGATTGTTTGAGGGTAGCACCTCCAATATTTCTGCATTAGCATAAATTCATAAACCATCGCGGTTCACACAAAACACATTTCACAGCGAAAACAAATCCCTTACCTTTTGAAGAACTTCTGCTGAGGGCTTCCCAAGTGTCCAACGAAGACATCCAATGGTTCTTTTGTTAGAAAAAGTTATTTATTATATCCATAAATCTCAGTTTGGTTGGCGCGTTATGTTCAGAAAATCCAACGTCGAATCACCCATGGAAACATGAAGAGAACGTGTTTAAATATACCTATAAACTTTTCCTAAACAAATCAAATACCAGTTAAAATGCATCCTTAGCTATCCTTTTATGAATATTAGCGATAATATTTCACTCGGATGGTCACCTATAACTTATATAAGTAAAATAAAGTGGGGCGCGCCCGAGAAAACTTGTTGACATCTGAGCTACCTTGGCCATTTCCTGTACCTATTCATTCTGTTTACTCCAATCTCTCTGAGTCTTTGTATATAGACTGTTGACATCTAGTGGAAGCCATAGGTACTGCAGTCTCAGTCCTGGTTACAAATGGATTCAATAGGGAGTGTGTTATACTCACAGACATTATGTTAACACTTTTAGAAACCTCAGAGTGTTTCCTATTCAATAGAACTAATTATGTGCATATCCTATTTTCTGAGCCTGAGTGGCAGGCATTTTGCTTTGGGCACGCCAGACTCTCCAAAACCGTCACCTCACCTGCCGCTCCCTAAGAAGTTAATGACTGGAGCAGAATTAGTGGAATGGTATCAAATACTGTAGAAGGTTTCCATGTGTTTGATGCCATTCCATTTCTTATAAGCTGTTCTCCCCTCAGCAGCCTCCTGTGCTGTATATTCTGCTCAATACAGGTAAAACATACTTCCTGTACTCCATATGATTTATGCAGCGATGTCCTAGGCGCTGCAACTCCCTGGTACTCTAACGTAGAAGAATAATCCACACTTGCGTCCTGTCTCCCTGTTGCGATGTCTTAGGCGTCTCACAGTACGGACGTTGCAATTTATTGCCCTGGCCACATCTGCAGTCCTCATGCCTCCTTGCAGCATGCCTAAGGCATGTTCACACAGATGAGAAGGGACCCTGGGCATCTTTCTTTTGGTGTTTTTCAGAGTCAGTAGAAAGGCCTCTTTAGTGTCCTAAGTTTTCATAACTGTGACTTTAATTGCCTACTGTCTGTAAGCTCTTAGCGTCTTAATGACCGTTCCACAGGTGAATGCTCATTAATTGTTTATGGTTCGTTAAACAAACAGTGTTTAAACCCTTTACAATGGAGATCTGTGAAGTTATTTGGATTTTTACGAATTATCTTTGAAAGACAGGGTCCTGAAAAAGGGACGTTTCTTTTTTTGCTGAGTTTATATATACATTAAGTGGATAAGGAATAACAGTACTTTAGCATATTGTCCTAGGCTATATGGACATGAACAATAGGATAAATATTTAATTTCCGACTGATCTTCAGATTATTATTTTTAATACACAAATTAACATCAATGAACATTATAAACATAGGATGTATAATAGAATGCAATATTTTATCATATATATATATATATATATATATATATATATATAAAAAAAAAGTGATGCATGAAAATATTACCAGTTCATTAATCTACTTAATTGTATAGCCTAAAAAATTAAAGAATGATTGACAATAAATAATTGTAATCAAATAAAAATGTTGATGCATAATAATGAGTTCATTACTTGAATGCATCTCTATAGCCTAGGCTTTAACAAAATATTCCTTCAAATATGATTAGGAGAGGCCTAATCCGACTCTTTTCTCTGTATACATCAATGATGTTGCTCTTGCGGCTGGTGATTCTCTGATCCACCTCTACGCAGACAACACCATTCTGTATACTTCTGGCCCTTCTTTGGACACTGTGTTAACTAACCTCCAGACGAGCTTCAATGCCATACACCTCTCCTTCCGTGGCATCCAACTGCTCTTAAATGCAAGTAAAACTAAAAGCATGCTCTTCAACCGATCACTGCCCGCACCTGCCCGCCCGCCTAGCACCACTTCTTTGGACGGTTCTGACTTAGAATATGTGGACAACTACAAATACCTAGGTGTCTGGTTAGACTGTAAACTGTCCTTCCAAACTCATATTAAGCATCTCCAATCCCCAATTAAATCTAGAATCGGCTTCCTATTTCACAACAAAGCATCCTTCACTCATGCTGCCAAACATACCATCGTAAAACTGACTATCCTACTGATCCTTGACTTTGGCGTTGTCATTTACAAAATAGCCTCCAACACTCTACTCAGCAAATTGGATGCAGTCTATCACAGTGCCATCCGTTTCCTCACCAAAGCCCCATATACTACCCACCACTGCGACCTGTATGCTCTAGTCGGCTGGCCCTCGCTTCATATTCGTCGCCAAACCCACTGGCTCCAGGCCATCTATAAGTATTTTCTAGGTAAAGCCCCGCCTTATCTCAGCTCACTGGTCACCATAGCAGCACCCACCTGTAGCACGCGCTCCAGCAGGTATATTTCACTGGTCACCACCAAAGCCAATTCCTGCTTTGGCCGCCTTTCCTTCCAGTACTCTGCTGCCAATGATTGGAACGTATTGCAAAAATCACTGAAGTTGGAGACTCAAATCTCCCTCACTAACTTTAAACATCAGCTATCAGAGCAGCTTACAGATCATTGCATCTGTACATAGCCCATCTGTAAATAGCCCATCCAACTACCTCATCCCCATGTTGTTATTTATTTTATTTATATACATTTTTTGCTCCTTTGCACCCCAGTATCTCTACTTACACATTCATCATCTACACATCTATCACTCTAGTGTTTATTTGCTAAATTGTAATTATTTCGCCACTACTGCGTATTTATTGCCTTACCTCCCTAATCTTACTTCATGTGCACACACTTCATAAAGACTTGTCTATTGTGTTATTGACTGTACGTTTGTTTATTCCATGTGTAACTCTTTGTTGTTGTTCGTGTTGCACTGCTTTGCTTTATCTTGGCCAGGTCACAGTTTTAAATTAGAACTTGTTCTCAACTGGCCTACCTGGTTGAATAAAAGTGAAATAAAAAAAAGAGACCAAGAGCCACAGCAACCACTACCAACATCACAGCGACTGCCATACCTGCTGCTCCCTCTGGCCTTAGGGGTGGAGCGGTTTTATCTGCAGTGCACCAACACAGGAACACATTCAATAAACTAAACACAACCTATAGAACAGATGCTGATGTGATGTTGATCGATATTGGCATTAGTTAGTTTTAATGATCTACATCTAATGGTGAATGTATCAGAGACCAGTACCTTTAACTGACAGCCTATAGCCCAAAGAGACAACTTTTCCGGTGAGATCATTCCTAGCATCACATCTGTATTCCCCGCTGTTGTTGTAGCTGACGCTTCTTATGATATATCCAGCTTCATGTACATCTGTCTGTTGCCCAATGAACAACCAGATGAACGCAGCAGGCAGTACAGACTGAACGGGGCAGACTTTACAAACTTCAGAAACCTTTTAAAACCTCAATACACTACACTTTTTACATTTCCTGCAAAGCAGGAAAGTTATCCTGCAACACGGAAATCAAATTACGATCCTACAGCTGTATGATGAGGGCCAAGAGTTTTTCCTGACCACATGACCTGACCAGGAAAAAAGTGGGCTCTAAGAACTGGGCATTATGAGTGTAATATCTCATAGGGCATTTTTCCCAGTCACAGAATAAAGGTGCACTATGCAGAAATGCTCCGCCATTTCCTGCATGCTAAAATTAAAATAGTTTGCCTAATTTCAGTTTATGTGACAAAACAAGTCAGTATTGTGTAGACAATCATTGAACCTTCTAAACCACTTTTAAATATCTTTACCATAACCAAAAATATTGTATTTTCAGCAGTTTTAGGCTTGTGTACAAAACCGAAAGTAAAAGACGCAAAAATGAAACTTAAGAACAAGAAACAGAAATAGCGCACATAGAACAGATCTACTGCTTCTTAGACTTGCTTTCAATGAGAATGACAGATCTATAACTCACACTTCTATGTGAATTTGGTCGATTCGCCCAAGACGTTACATATTGCAGCTTTAAGCCTAGTCCGGAATTTACAATACTTGGAAGCGTGCTTGTTAGTTCAGAACTAAGCTTAATCTGTGTCTGAGAATCCGACCCCTAGAGTATTATATTAGTTGTAGACCTTTACTCACAGTTCACTATCACGTTATAAGAGGCAGTAGCAGAGCTGGCAGGGTTGGTGAGTTTACACACATTTTCTCCGCTGTCGTGTCTTTTCACAGGACTGATAGATACTTTCCTGTGTTCCTCTGAGAATAATATATTGCCACCAGCAGACAGAGGCTGACCTTCCTTCATCCATTGTATAGCAGTGATGTTACCAGCAGCCTCACAGGTTAAGGTGTCGGAGCTCCAATCTGCAAACAGATGGTTTGGTGGTCCTGTGATGTTGGCATCAGATACATTCTCTGTAAAACAAGACGACATAGCCAAAGACTGAGGAATATCAAAGACACCACAATGAGGATTATGATGACGATGATTTTTATGGTTTTGATGATGATGATGATGATGATAAGGTCAAGTGAATATCTATTTCAAACTTTCCTCATTGTAACTAAAACTCTTAAAGCTAGGATCCTTATTGCCAGATAATTTTTTTTACTTCTAAATTGAGATATACCCATTGATTATTTAATGTAACTTCCCACTGGGCACACACTAGTTGAATTAATGTTGTTTCCACCTGAAATTACGTTGAATTGACGTATGTGCCTCATAATCTTACTTCAACAGTCATATCCCATCATTGTTTTACTCCAATGTTTGAAAATAATATAAATGTAAACAAACTGTATAACCTTAAAAGATGATAAAAACTACAATGTTGATATCATGGATGGTCAGTCCTTGAATCCATGACTCTGTCTATGAATTTGAGAATTGTTCCATTTCACCAGGCCCATATCTCAGCTTTTTACCAAGACTGAAGCGGGACGACCACTCTGTTATTCCTTCATTGAAGGATTTGAGCTTTAACTCTCTTTGTCATGGCACTTGGATGTACCATACACAACCTGTTCAGTTGATCCATTGATTGTTTCTGCTGTAGCTGTTGTTATAGCCACTTTGTATTCTCCACCGTCAGCCAGGGTCAGATTCCTGAGCTCCAGAGATCCAGTAGTTTTGTTCAGAGTGATCCTGTCTCCGTATCTAGCCCTATAGAGTCATCACCGGTAGAGGTTATAATATTGGCTCCACCAACACTCCAGGATATTGTTATGAACGGCTGGGCTGGTGGATTTGTGATGAACATCACTGTCCCTCCTTCTGCTCCATTCACAGGGCCTTGTGGTAACACACCCTGACCGGCACAGAGACCTGGAGGGAATACAGAGCGGCAGAGAGCATGGCCTCAGACAACATGCTGTACATGGTGGTACACACTGTACACTAAAGTGTTCCATCATCCAGGACCGTTCTAAATGACTGACTCAGAGAACAATAGGCCCAGTAACAATCACACAGCAGTAATAGTCAGACATAGCTAGCTTTACGTACACACAACACAGACAGTCTTGAACAAAAAGGGGTGTAGCCAACATTTTACTAATTTCATGTGGATTTTTGGCAAATACATTAATAAATCAACTGAATAAGGCATGATAAGTGACAGAGCATTTTCTCCCCTACTTTGGAAATCCGAGTGTAATTACTGTACTCTACTGTACACAGTAATCTATAGTACAATATTTTAATTTCAATGAAAGGAAACTGTATCTGTATGAAATTAGCAACGAGTGTAGTTATTGTGCAATTAGGGTTACGTGCAATTACAAGTGGGGAAGGAACACCATTTAATGTAACTACACTGTAAATGTACAACTCAAAGAGATGTAAAGCATGGCCTAGGTAATAACGAGGTTTGAAGAGATAAAGGATATATCTGCTTTACATGTGAGTATGAACAGAGTGAGAGAGATGGCTACTGCAGTTTCCATTGCTGTTGTAATACTTTGATCTTTTTCATATTTAGAGAGCGCTTCGAGGACACTCACAGTATGATGCTATACAATAGGCTGAGTTACAGTCTTTTAGAGGTGCCAGCCAGGTAATAAGGAAGTTCCCCATTTACCATAAGCCACATTGCAGTGACCTTTGTATAGGTTCAGGTAATGGCCCTGTAATGTTATTTTGATACAGATCTTTATGGTTTACTGTACATGAAGGACAGGAATTCGGTAAACTGGATAATGATCTGCATGGCAGATAAACACACACCTTTTCCTAACATCGTCATTCATTAATGTGATCTGCCATTCAGGATTGGGCCTTGCTGTGGACCATGATCCAGAATGAAGTTAGGACACAAACATTCAAGGAGACAAGGTTGAGGACCAAAACTACAACTTTTAAGGAATCCAATAAACAAGCTTTAGTTTAGTCGGCAACCCAAACATGAACTTGAACTTGAACAAACAAGTTGTGGTTCTTATAACTTTATTCAGTCTTTACCTGGACAGCCACACCCTCAATTAGGCAATTACTCACATGGGACTGTGCATTATCATGCTGAAACATGAGTTGATGGAGGTGGATGAACACAACAATGGGCCTCAGGATCTTGTCAAGTTATCTATATGCATTCAAATTATATTAGATAAAATGTAATTGTGTTTGTTGTCCGTATCTTTTGCCTGCCCATACCATAACCCCACTGCCACCATGGGGCACTCTGTTGGGGCACCCCACTGCCACCATGGAGCACTCACAACGTTGGCATCAGCAAACCGCTCGCCCACACAACGCCATACACACTGTCTGCCGTCTGCCCGGAACAGTTGAAACCGGGATTCATCTGTGAAGAGCACACTAAGCCAGTGGCCATCGACGGTGAGCATTAGCCCACTGAAGCCGGTTACAACGCCAAACTGCAGTCTTGACGCGGTACCCTGGTGAGGACAACGAGCACGCAGATGAGCTTCCCTGAGACAGTTTGGTCCTGGGCTGACATGGTTGTACGTGGTCTGCGGTTGTGAGGCCTTTTGGACGTACTGCCAAATTCTCCAATATTCTCTAAAGCGGCTTATCGTAGAGAAATGAAAGTTAGATTCTCTGGCAACAACTCTGGTGGATGTTACTGCAGTCAGCATGCCAATTGCACGCTCCCTCAACTTGAGACATGCATTGCCAGGAGCACGAGTACAGGACATCGTAAGGCTGCTTCCGACTGCTCTACAACAGATTCCAGGAGCTGACACTGTCGTAGTCCATGTAGGGTCAAATGACATCAGGAGGGCTAGCTCGGAACATCTGAAAATGGATTTTAAAGAACTGATTTTTGTATTAAAAAAACGAAAGAAAACGGCCAATAATTTCTGGTCCAGTACCATCGTGTGATAGCTTCAGCAGGCTCCTGGAATTAAACATCTGGATAAAATATTATTGTAGCTCTGCTGGAGTCCCTTTTATAGATAACGTTGACACCTTCTAGAAACAGAAGATAATCTACAGGAGTCCATCCAAATCACCTTGGCTCCTGGACTCTGTCCTCGCATTTCAAGGCTGCGTTGAAACAATGACTTACAGTTGAAGCCGGAAGTTTACATACACCTTAGCCAAATTTAAACTCAGTTTTCACAATTCCTGACTTTTAATCCTAGTAAAAATTCCCTGTCTAAGGTCAGTTAGGATCACCACTTTATTTTACAAATGTGAAATGTCAGAATAATAGTAGAGAGAATGATTTATTTCAGCTTTTATTTATTTCATCACATTCCCAGTGGGTCAGAAGTTTACATACACCCAATTAGTATTTGGTAGCATTGCCTTTTAATGGTTTAACTAGTCGGAAGTTTACATACACTTATGTTGGAGTTATTAAAACTTGTTTTTAAACCACTCCACAAATTTCTTGTTAACAAACTATAGTTTTGGCAAGTAGGTTAGGACATCTACTTTGTGCATGACACAACACATTTTTCATCAACATGTATTGATCACATCTTTACTAATGCTGCAGAAATGTGCTTTAAAGCAGTATCCAAATCCATAGGATGTAGTGATCACAATATAATAGCCATATCTAGGAAAACCAAAGTTCCAAAGGCTGGGCCTAATATAGTGTATAAGAGGTCATACAATAAGTTTTGTAGTTATTCATATGTTGATGATGTAAAGAATATTTGCTGGTCTGTGTAATGTAATGAGAAGCAACCAGACGTGGAACTTGACACATTTATGAAATTGCTTATTCCAGTTACTAATAAGCACGCACCCATTAAGAAAATGACTGTAAAAACGGTTAAATCCTCTTGGATTGATGAGGATATGAAACATTTTATGATTGAGAGGCATGAGGCACAAGGTATGGCAAATAAATCTGGCATCCCAACTGATTGGTAAATGTACTGCAAATTAGGAAATCATGTGACTAAGCTAAATAAAAATTTAACCATACTGTGAAACAAAGCAATTATATAAAGAATGATAGTAAAAAGCTTTGGAGCACCTTTAAATAAATTGAGGAAAAAAGCCAACTCGGCTCCTTCATTCATTGAATCACATGGCTAATTTATCACAAAATCCACTGATATTGCCAACTACTTTAATTACTTTTTCATTGGCAAGATAAGTAAACTTATGGATGACATGCCAGCAACAAACGCTGACGCTACACATCCAAGTATATCTGACCAAATTTTTAAAGACTATTTTTGAATTCTGTAAAGTCAGTGTGGAAGAGGTGAAAAAAATGATTGTTGTCTATCAACAATGACAAGCCACCGGGGTCTGACAATCTAGATGGAAAATTACTGAGGATAATAGCGGATGGTACTGCCACTCCAATTTGCCACATCTTGAATATTTTCCTATTACAAAGTATGTGCTCTCAGGCCTGGAGGGAAGCTAAAGTCATTTCACTACCCAAGAATAATAAAGCCCCCTTTACTGGCTCAAATAGCTAACCAATCAGCCTGTTACCAACCATTAGTAAACTTCTGGAAAAAATGGTGTTTGACCAGATACAGTGCTATTGCACAGTAAACAAATTGACAACAGACTTTCAGCACGCATGTAGGGATGGACACTCAACAAGTACAGCACTCACACAAATGACTGATGATTGGCTGAGAGAAATTGATGATACAATGATTGTGGGGGCTGTCTTGTTAGACTTCAGTGCAGCTTTTGACATTAACGATCATAATCTGCTGCTGGAAAAACATATGTATTATGGCTTTACACCCCCTGCTATAATGTGGATAAAGATTTACTTGTCTAACAGAACACAGAGGGTGCTCTTTAATGAAAGCCTCAAACATATTCCAGGTAGAAGCAGGAATTCCCCAGGGTAGCTGTTTAGGCCCCTTGTTTTTCAATCTTTACTAACGACATGCCACTGGCTTTGTGTAATGCCAGTGTGTCTATGTATGCAGATTACTCAACACTATACACGTCAGAAACTACAGTTACTGAAATAATTGCAACACTTAACAAAGTTAGTTTCGGAATGGGTAGCAAGGAATAAGTTAGTCCTAAATATTTCCAACACTAAAAGCATTGAATTTTGGACAAGTCATTCACTAAACCCTAAACTTCAACTACATCTTGCAATGAATAATGTGGAAATTGAGCAAATTGAGGTGACTAAACTGCTTGGAGTAACCCTGGATTGGAAACTGTCATGGTCAAAACATATTGATACCAGATTATCTAAAATGGGTAGAAGTCTGTCCATAATAAAGCGCTACTCTGCCTTCTTAACAACACTATCAACAAGGGAGGTCCTACAGGCCCTGGTTTTGTAATAATTGCAGTTGGCTCAGAACAGGGTAGCACGGCTGGCCCTTAAAAGTAAATGGCGAGCTATCATTAATTACATGCATGTCAATCTCTCATGGCTCAAAGTGGAAGAGAGATTGACTTCATCATTACTAGTTTTTTTAGAGATGTTGACATGCTGAAGGTACCGAGCTGTCTGTTTAAAATACTAGCACACAGCTCAGACACCCATGCATACCCAACAAGACATGCCACAAGAGGTCTCTTCACTGTCCCCAAGTCCAGAACAGACTGGACTTGGGGACAGTACTACATAGAGCCATGACTACATGGAACTCTATTCCACGTCAGGTAACTGACGCAAGCAGTAGAATCAGATTTAAAAAGCAGGTAAAAATACACCTTATGGAACAGCTGGGACTGTGAAGTAACACAAACATAGGCACAGACACATGCATACACACACATGATAAGATACGCACTATACACACGTACACATGGATTTTTGTATTGTAGATATGTGATAGTAGAGTAGTGGCATGAGGGAACACACTTAATGTGTTGTGAAAGGTGTTATGAAATGCAATGTCATGTAATATTTGAAATTGTATATAACTGCTTTTATTTTGTTGGACCCCAGTAGCAGCAGCAGCTAATGGGGATCCATAATAAATACAATTACAAATAAAAATGGCTTGTGTTGTGTGAAAGAACTGCACATTAGAGTGGCCTTTTATTGTCCCCAGCACAAGCTACACCCGTGCACCCGGAGCACCAAGTCTTGGACCAAAAGGCTCCTTTACAGCTTCTACCCCCAAGCCATAAGACTGCTGAACAATTAATTAAATGGCCACCCGGACTATTTACATTGACTCCCCCCCATCCATTTGTTTTTACACTGCTGCTACTCTCTGTTTATTATTTATGCATATTCTCTTTACCCCTACCTACTTGTACAAATTACCTCGACTAACCTGTACCCCCGCACACTGACTCGGTAACGGTTCCCCCTGTATATAGCCTCGTTATTGTTCTTTAATTGTGTTACTTTTACATTTTTACCTTCATTTATTTAGTAAATATTTTCTTAACTCTTTCTTGAACTGCATTGTTGATTAAGGGCTTGTAAGTAATCATTTCAAGGTAAGGTGTTGCATTGAAGGAATAAGTTGCGACTAGTATAGTTTTTCGAAGGGGTAGCTCACAAGCGCAGAACATTATTTTTTATATTTTAATTTAACTTTGTGCATTATGTTTAAATGCCTGTATTTGGCGCATGTGACAAATAAAGTTTGATTTGATTTGTAATTGTGCTGTTTAAATAGCTTCTTGATATGCCACACCTGCCAGATGGAATGATTATCTTGGCAAATGAGAAATGCTCAGTAACAGGGATGTAACAAATATGTGCAAAGAAATGTAGAGAAATAAGCTTTTTGTGCATCTGGACATTTCCTGGGATGTTTTATTTCAGCTCATGAAACATGGGACCAACACTTTACATGCTGCATTTATATTTTTGCTCAGTGTACATTAATCTATCATGACATGTACCATGGATTACTTTGATTCATTTACATATACTGTATATATATATATATATATATATATATATATATATATATATATATATATATATAAATCAAAAACATAATATTTGATATAAAGCCCAGGTAATATTGCAGTTTGACAGGCTAAAGTACATCTCTACATATTAAAACTAACAACAGGTATGATTCTATACAACATCCTCTTGCCCAAAAGATTCCAAATCAAGATTGTCCTTCATCAGCAAAGAGGCTCTGGGGTTGACAAATCTACAGAAATATTTACACGGAAACATGTTTTACATAGAGTAACCAACACAAAATCATGGCCATTTTTATATCAACAACAACAAATATGCTATTATTATAGAATTGTTTTTCATTATCAATAAATTCATGAAATATTATTACATAATAATATCATAAAATGCTGTATTCAATTGCATAAATGTAAGACTTATCATAATAAAAAATTATCATATTTAAACATTAAAACATTTAAACATACTCATTATATTTATGACAGCAAACATCACATTCATCCTCACCCTTCACCAGCCCCTTCTTGTCCCTCTCTCTTCTTTCAGACATCTACAGTTGCACCAGTCCCACTGCCAGGGCACTGGTCACCATCAAAGCAAACGACCAAATGGGGGCAGCAGAGGAGGCTGTAGAGGGGAACATGTCATATCACCTGCTCTGGTATGAAGCTACATCAGGTCAGTGCAGTGATCTCAGGGATAAACCTTATCCAGAAATTCCAATGAAATTCCAGAGGAGTGTAAGGCACGAATAAACCCTTTGTATTTACACAAATTAGAGTGACTGAAATATCAGGTTTGTAACTTATTATCCAAGCTCAGAATATGGAATACAAAGTAAAGGTACAATGCCAAGTCACAAAGTTCTAGCTGTCTTACTTTACACAATACACTTATTTTGTTGACATGTGTTATGAACTTAATCTTGGATACACTTCACTTTTTCATGAATCCTAACCTCAACATCAAGCTGTAACTAACCTCTCAGCTTGTAGACCACAGAGTCTTTCAGTCCGGTGATGTTATTGGTGGCAGTGCAGGTGTAGTTCCCAATGTGTAGTGCCTCCATCCTCTCTATGACTTACAGGGTGTTATCAACACCCGTCTCTATCCTGTTGAACATCCAGGTGAATGTAGCAGGAGGGATAGAGTCAGCCGAACAGCTCAGAGTTACCCTGTATCCTGTTGATGCTGCTAATGGTCCATCTATTGATATGTTCTGGGGTCCAACTGCAACATGGTCAAATAAAATAATGATCAATGCTAAATAAACAAAATACTTATTCCGTGGGTCTATACACTATTGAAAAGCAAAGGCAAGACTTTTTTTTCAACGGAAACATCCAGTGAGATGGTAATTGACACAAGGTTGCAAAGCAGAATCACAATCACTCCTGGAATTAGTACTCACAGTTGACAGTCAGGTTGTGGGATGCTGTCCGGTTGCTGACAGGGTTGCTGACTAAACAGTCATATTCTCCGTTGTCAATGTCCTGAACAGGACTGAGATAGACTGTCCTGTTGTCTGCAGAGACAGTGATATTGTTAATGGGAGACAGAGGGAGGCCATCTTTGATCCACTGTGTGCAGCTGATATTGCCAGCAGCCTCACAGGTCAGGTTTGTGGAGCTTATGCCAGCAATCAGGGTGGCTGGGGGGCTGGTGATGGTGGCAGCAGATAGCAACACTGTAAAGAAGTTAACAGTATGGGGAGAGTAAGAGGTACAGTACATTTGAATAATCTGTCTTAATGTTTACAATTTTCATATTCATAGCTGAAAAAAATGCCTTGGTGAGTCTAAGATACGGTGATGTGACTGCCAAGAATAGAACTGTGGCCCACCATAGACATCCAGAGTGGTAGCTCCTTGTAGCTCCAGAGCCCCGTTTGGTATGATGCTGACTCTGTACTCCCCTTGGTCCCTCAGGCCCAGGTTCCACAGTTCCAGAGAGCCAGTGGTTCTGTTCAGACTGATCCGGTCTTTGTGGTCAGCATTAGTTATGTTGACCGTAGTGGAGGTGATGATGTTGACCCTGTTGAAGGTCCAGCTCACTGAGACAAAAGGTTTGGCTGGTGGACTGAGGGTTGTGGTGAACTTCACTCTCCCTCCTATGGCTCCAGTCAATGTTCCTGGAGGTAACACACTCTGAACTATGCACAGACCTAGACGGGACAGAGGGAGGAGGAAGGAAATGTAGTAATGTACACATAAGACGTAACAATAGATGAAAATAAAAACAATACATTAAAATATATATTTTTTTTATTTATATTTTTTAAGTAAAGTGGCCTTTTTTTAAAAATAGTTTTTATTTCCAAGTCCAGTATAGCTGTAACTAGTTAATTAGTTTCAGCAGGTAACTTATTTTAATAACACCCTTCAAAACCCATTATGTTCTGCATGTTAATTGTACCAATAGGCATACCTGATGTTAGGAACAAGATGGCTGCTGTGAATAGTGTATAGTCCGTGGTGAAGAATGGCTCTGTCAAATGGAATTACCTGTAGTGTTGACCAGACCATGTCCCTACTCCTTTTATATTACTATACCCCTCTGAGTGTCCCCTCTAAAGACAAGGCCCACTCAGTGATATAGAACAGATACTAGCTTTATGATATAGCTGTGTACACACATTAAAATGCCCTCAGGGCATTTCCACTCTAAGAGGTTGTTGGAGGTCACATTGATGAGTGGAAAATAACAACCACTAGCTTTGTAGAGACTTCCTCTTTAGGTCTTTATCTGTACCATTTGCCATTGAGTCAATAGCCTATCCCATTGATAATTCATTCTGCTTCCAATTGGCTATGGTCTATCTGAGTGATCAATGGAGGCTTCAACAATTGAATTAACTCAATAAAGCCTAAAACGGAACTAGATAAAATGAACCCTTCTGTTTCCTATTGCAGTGCACTGTCTACTAATAATATATATAATGATCAAAGAGCAGAGGTCTTGAATATCAAGAAGATACTTGATAGAATACTAAAATGCGATATTTGGTACATAATGGAAATAGTATACAGTGAGGGAAAAAAGTATTTGATCCCCTGCTGATTTTTTACGTTTGCCCACTGACAAAGAAATTATCAGTCTATAATTTTAATGGTAGGTTTATTTGAACAGTGAGAGACAGAATAACAACAAAAAAATCCAGAAAAACGCATGTGAAAAATGTTATAAATTGATTTGCATTTTAATGAGGGAAATAAGTATTTGACCCCTCTGCAAAACATTACTTAGTACTTGGTGGCAAAACCCTTGTTGGCAATCACAGAGGTCAGACGTTTCTTGTAGTTGGCCAGCAGGTTAGCACACATCTCTGGAGGGATTTTGTCCCACTCCTCTTTGCAGATCTTCTCCAAGTCATTAAGGTTTCGAGGCTGACGTTTGGCAACCCGAACCTTCAGCTCCCTCCACAGATTTTCTATGGGATTGAGGTCTGGAGACTGGCTAGGCCACTCCAGGACCTTAATGTGCTTCTTCTTGAGCCACTCCTTTGTTGCCTTGGCCGTGTGTTTTGGGTCATTGTCATGCTGGAATACCCATCCACGACCCATTTTCAATGCCCTGGCTGAGGGAAGGAGGTTCTCACCCAAGATTTGACGGTACATGGCCCCGTCCATCGACCCTTTGATGCGGTGAAGTTGTCCTGTCCCCTTAGCAGAAAAATACCCCCAAAGCATAATGTTTCCACCTCCATGTTTGACGGTGGGGATGGNCAATTGTTGTCTTGGTGACTATGGTCCCAGCTGCCTTGAGATCATTGGCAAGATCTTCCTGTGTAGTTCTGGGCCGATTCCTCACCGTTCTCATGATCATTGCAACTCCACGAGGTGAGATCTTGCATGGAGCCCCAGGCCGAGGGAGATTGACAGTTCTTTTGTGTTTCTTCCATTTGCGAATAATCGCACCAACTGTTGTCACCTTCTCACCAAGCTGCTTGGCGATGGTCTTGTAGCCCATTCCAGCCTTGTGTAGGTCTACAATCTTGTCCCTGACATCCTTGGAGAGCTCTTTGGTCTTGGCCATGGTGGAGAGTTTGGAATCTGATTGATTGATTGCTTCTGTGGACAGAACTCGTCATGTATACTCGTCATGTATTTAACCCTCTGGTTTCCCCCATGTCTGTGTGTGTAATTGTTTATTGTCAGTGGCATGTTCCGGCTGGTTTGCGCTGGACTTGTTTGTTTTTTGTGCTGCCGCACTTGTTTTCTGTAGGCAATTTGTTGTTGTGACGCTATTTGCGTTCAGTGACTGTATCTGTGCCACAGTAAAGTGCTTTCGTTCACTCATTTCTACTCTCTTGCGCCTGACTCTCACGCACCAGCTACACACACGCTTATGACAGAATTACACACACAGACATGAGGGAAACCAGAGGGTTAAATACATGATGAGTAATGAGGGAATGACAACCAGGTGTGTGGGGAAACAAGACAAAACAAATGGAAAATGAAAGGTGGATTGGTGATGGCTAGAAAACCGGTGACGTCGACCGCCGAACACCGCCCGAACAAGGAGAGGCACCGACTTCGGCAGAGGTCGTGACAGTACCCCCCCTTTCTCCTGTGAATATGCCCTTCCCTGTTCACGCCCTAGATAGTCGACCATTAGGGTCAGGGTTAATTAGGGAGGCCACCGCTCCCCTGGACATGGTGACACAGGGGGGTCACAAGGAGAAAATCAGCTTCTTTCTCATTGACTCTCCTGCATTACTAGGCCTACCCTGGTTAGCCTGTCATGAACCCACAGTTTCGTGGCAAAGGAGGGCTCTCACGGGATGGTCGCAAGAGTGCTCGGGGAGGTGTTTAGGGGTTTCCGTTTGTGCTACCACGGTGGAAAGTCCAGACCAGGTCTCCACCGTGCGCATTCCCCCCGAATTTGCCGATTTGGCTCTCGCCTTCTGTAAAAAGGAGGCGACTCAATTACCACCCCATCGACGGGGGGATTGTGCGTTAAACCTCCTGGTAGATGCCGGACTTCCCAGGAGTCACGTGTATCCCCTGTCGCAGGGGGGGATGGCGGCTATGGAAACATATGTCTCTGAATCCCTGCGTCAGGGGTACATTCGGTCCTCCACTTCACCCTTCTCCTCAAGTTTCTTTTTTGTGAAGAAGAAGGAGGGAGGTCTGCGCCCGTGTATTGACTATCGAGGTATCAACCAGATCACTGTGAGGTACAGTTACCTGCTACCTCTCGTAGACAGTGCGATTGAGTCAATGCACGGGGTGCGCTTCTTCACCAAATTAGATCTCAGGAGCGCTTACAACCTGGTGCGTACCTGGGAGGGAGACGAGTGGAAAACGGCTTTCAGTACCACCTCAGGGCATTATGAGTACCTTGTCATGCCGTACGGGTTGATGAATGCTCCATCAGTTTTCAAGGCCTTTGTAGATGAGATTTTCAGGGATCTGCACAGGCAGGGTGTAGTGGTGTATATTGATGACATTCTGATGTACTCCGCTACATGCGCCGAGCATGTGTCCCTGGTGCACAGAGTGCTTGGTCGACTGTTGGAGCATGACCTGTACGTCAAGGCGGAGAAATGCCTGTTCTTTCAACAGTCTGTCTCCTTCCTAGGGAGACAGACTGGGGTGGAGATGGAGAGTGACCGCATTTCCACCCTCAGGGGTGGAGATGGAGAGTGACCGCATTTCAGCCGTGCGTAATTGGCCGACTCCCACCACGGTAAAGGAGGTGCAGCGGTTTCTAGGGTTTGTCAATTACTACCGTAGGTTTATCCGGGGTTTTGGTCAGGTAGCGGCTCCCGTTACCTCACTGCAGAAGGGGGGACCAGTGCGGTTGCAGTGTTGTTGGCTGAGGCGGACAGGGCTTTTGGTCACTTGAGGGCTCTGTTAACCTCGGCTCCCGTGCTGGCTCATCCGGATCCCTCTTTGGCGTTCATAGTGGTGGTGGACACGTCCGAGGCTATTGTGTCTCATCGGGGTCCCCAGTTCGCTTCGAGGGTCTGGAAGGCATTCATGGAACATCTGGGGGTCTTGATCAGCCTGACCTCGGGTTTTCACCCTGAGTGTAACCAGCAGGTGGAGAGAGTGAACCAGGATGTGGGTAGGTTTTTGAGGTCGTATTGCCAGGACCGGCCTGGGGAGTGGGCGGTGTTCGTGCCCTGGGCAGAGATGGCCCAGAACTCGCTCCGCCACTCCTCCACTAACCTCTCCCCCTTCCAGTGTGTATTGGGGTACCAGCCGGTTCTGGCTACTTGGCATCAGAGTCAGACAGAGGCTCCTGCGGTGGACGACTGGTTCATACTGGATTCGAGGCATCGGAAGAGGGGCCTTCAGTACCTCGTAGAGTGGGAGGGGTACGGTCCGGAGGAGAGATGCTGGGTCGACATCACCGGTTTTCTAGCCATCACCGATCCACCTTTCATTTTCCATTTGTTTTGTCTTGTTTCCCCACACACCTGGTTGTCATTCCCTCATTACTTGTCATGTATTTAACCCTCTGGTTTCTTCCATGTCTGTGTGTGCTGGACTTGTTTTGTTATTGTATTTTGTGCTGCCGCACTTGTTTTCTGTAGGCAATTTGTTGTTGTGACGCTATTTGCGTTCAGTGACTGTATCTGTGCCACAGTAAAGTGCTTTCGTTCGCTTATTTCTGCTCTCCTGCGCCTGACTCTCACGCACCAGCTACACACACGCTTATGACAGTACCTTACTCTAATGGTTTCAATTAAAATGATTGAAAGGAAACTAAATAATTGCTTCTTAGCAAAGAGTACTTTCTCAAGTAAGTATTTTGCCAGGACTGTCTAGGAGTGGTCTGAGAGGGGAGGGGAAAACTGAAAACTTGCTGTTATTGGCAGAGAGATTTGGAACTCTCTTTCTTATTGGTCTATTAACTAATTTACCGCCTAGTGATGTCACCAGGCAGGCCAAAACTCCATCCCACCAAAACAGGCTGAAATTTCAGGCGATCTTTTCAAACAGCTCTTACACTAAAAGGGCATTATCATAATTTTCACAATTGCACAGCATTATTCCAACCTCATAGTGTGGCAATATACACTGAGTGTATAAAATATTTGGAACACCTTCCTAACAATGAGTTGCAGCCCCCTTTGCCCTCAGAACAGCCTCAATTCGATGGGGCATGGACTCTACAAGTTATCGAAAGCGTTCCACAGGAATGCTTGCCCATGTTGACTTCAATGCTTCCCATAGTTGTGTCAAGTTGGCTGGATGTCCTTTGGGTGGTGGACCATTCATGAAACACAGAAAACTGTTGAGCGTGAAAAACCCAGCAGCATTGCAGTTCTTAACATACTCAAACTGGTGCGCCTGCCACCTACTACCATCCCCAGTTCAAAAGCACTTAAGTCTTGCCCAATCACCCTCTGAATGGCACACATACACAATCCATGTCTCAATTGTCTCAAGGCTAAAAATACTCCCCTTCATTTACCCTGATTAAAGTGGATTTAGCTCGAGGCATCACTAAGGTGTCATAGCTTTCACCTGGATGAACCTGGTCAGTCTATGTCATGTTTTGGACACTTTGTGTATATAAAACACAGAAAAATCACAGTTTTGACTGCACTGGGCCTTTAAACACATTTCAGTCAAGATTTACCTACATCAGTGATTCATACAACAGAAGTGGTCTGTTTACCAGGTTTACAAGGTTTTGTTTGGGAGTTGTGTTTGAGCAGGGTCAGTCAGGTGATGTATTCCAACGCAAGGAGGATCAAAGACACTAGACTAGTGGTAATGCACAGGGTCAGAGGTCAGGTGACACATTACAGAGCGAATGAATACCTTTATCAAACAACCAAGAAAAACTCCACTGATTTATTTAGGAGACACATGTCTCTCTCTATTGGACAATCATGAAAACCAGCCAGGTGTGGGCAAAATGTGTCCGAAAACCAGGAAACAATGTTGATAGTAGGATCCCTTGAGAGAGTATTGAAACTGATTTAGAATTTTTTACACAATAAACAAAACTTAGATACTGTATGACAAACGTAGCCTTAAATGCTTAACTTCTGTCTTGTGGTCACTCAAAACATGCACAATTATACATACTGTAGGTATCTTTTACAACACGTGTGATTGTACCTGCATTGCATTCTGAAAGTATTCAGACCCCTTGACTTTTTCACATTTTGTTACGTTACAGCCTTATTCTAAAATTAATTAAATATTTGTTTTCACTCATCAATCTACACACAATACCCCATAATGAAAAAAGAAAAAACAGGTTTTTAGAATTTTTTGCAACTTTATTAAAAATAAACAACAGGCTAGGCCACTCAAGGACATTCAGAAACGTGTCCCGAAGCCACTCCTGCGTTGTCTTGAGTGTGTGCTTAGGGTGGTTGTCCTGACGATGGTTCATCCATGACGCTGAAAAACATCCCTACAGCTTGATGCTGCTACCAGTATGCTTCACCGTAGGGATGGTGCCAGGATTCCTCCAGATGTGACTCTTGGCATTCAGGCCAAAGAGTTCAATCTTGGTTTCGTCAGACCAGAGAATCTTGTTTCTTATGGTCTGAGAGTCCTTTAGGTGCCTTTTGCTAAACTCCAAGTGGGCTGTCATGTGCCTTTTACTGAGGAGTGGTTTCCGTCTGGCCACTCTACCGTAAAGGCCTGATTGGTGGAGTGCTGCAGAGATGGTTGTCCTTCTGGAAGGATCCCCCATCTCCACAGAGGAACTCTGGAGCTCTGCCAGAGTGACAACCGGGTTCTTGGTCACCTCTCTGACGAAAGCCCTTCTCCGTCGATTGCTCAGTTTTGCCAGGTAGCCAGCTCTAAGAAGAGTCTTGGTGGTTCCAAACTTCTTCCATGATGGAGGCCACTGTCTTCTTGGGGACCTTCAATAATGCAGACATCTTTTGGTACCCTTCCTCAGATCTGTGCCTCATTCTACCTCACTGCTTTGTTTTTGCTCTGGCATGCATTGTCAACTGTGGGTCCTTATATAGACAGGTATGTTCCTTTACAAGTCATGTCCAATCATTTGAATTCACCACTGGATGATCAATGGCAACAGGATACACCTGAGCTCAATTTCGAGTCTCATAGCAAAGGGTCTGAATGCTTATGTAAATAAGGTATTTCAGTTAAGATTTTGTAATACGTTTGCCAAAATTTCTAAAAATCTGTTTTCACTTTTTCATTATGGGGTATTATGTGTAGATTGAGGAGGATTTGTTTTTACATTTAATCCATTTTAGAATAAGGCTGTAACATAACAAAATGTGGAAAAAGTCAAGGGGTCTGAATACTTTCCAAAAGCAATGTAGGGACAAAACGTGTGATTGTATAGAAATGCACAATTCCACATTGTCTAAATTGTCCAGGTAACCCGTGTCAGCTGGTTCTCTAATTCCTGAATTGGGTTTATGTGGGAGCTTGGCGCCACTATACATACACACCTCAGAGTATCTGTACTGAAACTGGACACACCAAGTCAACACACATAGCTTTATAGACAGGAAGCATAGGGCCAGAGAACTCTTTGTCTAATGGGACTTGCCAACAAAACCTTTCTTTTAGTGCCCATTCCTTAAACACACACACACACACACACACACACACACACACACACACACACACACACACACACACACACACACACACACACTTGCCAACTTCAGACAGTGAAAATGCCAACTTCAGACAGTTCAATGTGGCTGAATCCTCTGTATGGAAGTATGTTGGTGTAAAGGCAATGCTGGTGGCAGTTGGCAGGTAGCCTAGCGGTTAAGAGCATTGGGCAAGTAATTGAAAGGTTGCTGGTTCAAATCCCCAAGCAGACATGGTGAAATGTCTGTTGATGTGCACTTGAGCAAGGCACTTAAACCTAATTGCTCCAGTAAGTCACTCTGGATAAGAGTGTCTGCTAAATGACTTAAATTAAATAAGAAATTTGCTGTATCTGGCCAAGCTTGTGGAGCCATGTTCCATTTACAGTCTATTCATTCTCATCATTATGAGGTTTGAATTTAATATGTGGCTGTTTTTCAACCTCATTAATGTGATAACAGTGTAG
>QNTS01001250.1:189300-216243 GCA_003317085.1 Hucho hucho
TGGAGGGACCAAAGGTCCTCTAATTGTCTCAAAGTGCAGATCAGTGATGTGTCAAAATCTAGACTGTTAGGAGGCCATAGCATCTACATTAATGTTGATAAAGGGGATAACATGTAGCGTCTGGGGAAAGGCCAAACACTTTGAGTTGTATATGGGTCTGACAACTAAAGTTTGTGTGACAGGCTGGTCATACCTCAGTCTTCTGTTGATAAAGGGAGAGTTGGGATGTGCAAAAATATTTAATTCACATTATGCCTATCAATACACACTTGAAATAGGACAAATATAAGCACCCACCAAATGATGTCTTGTTATTTATTGCTTGTCTGACACAAAAGACACAGTTGATCATAAAATTGAAGGCAAACTTCTAAATTCTTCTTTAGTTTTAACAACATTATTAACAGAATTAGAGTACTCTAACAGCTGTCCCTTTTCTGCTCCCACTTTACAGGTTCCTTTCCACTTTCCTTCTCTTTCTGTTACAGTAGATTTAAGTGGAGGTAGAAATAAAATCATCTTGACTTTCATACAGCATAAAGACAATATTTATTAGGCAACAGCTACAACAGTTGTAAAAACAAAATATAACAACAAAGATAAACATTTGTGTATTAAATAAATAAAAAACATAGATACACCTACAGTACATTTATATGAAATATATGACATATAGATAAGATAAAGATATCTACCTGATAGAGGAATTTATAATGTTAATGACTAAAATATTCCACCCTGGAAACCGTGTGATTGTGTGACAAATAGAGAAACTATAATCCTCTAATTGTGTGTATATAAGACTAAGTTTAAGTAGGGCTTGCAACTAACAGACAGCAATACCACTAGTAGGGAGTAGTCTAGGTTATTAAGACAACTGCAACTGTGAAACCAATAACAGGAAAGGGGCCCTAGACAGGGGAACTGCTTAGGCTTACAAGATAGTCAGCATGTTGAAATGCGTGATAAACATGTGTGTTGTGTAGCAGGGCCTCAAGGGAAGAAGACACGTAGCCAAATAGAGATGTGTTTTGTACTTGTCAACATCTTATTGGCGTACTCCAGGGTGGGTCCGGGATAGAAAAAGCTCTGTACATTGTGTGATACTCAGAGCTCTCTAAATAAAGGAACTGATTCTAATGGAGCTGAGGCTCTGTCTGTTTCATTTTAACCAAAGCTTTACGACCTTTGGGTTACAGACAGAGTAGTTTAATAGAAGTTCATTTTAGAACATTGAGAACAAAATTCTCGTGACACTACCCTGTCGGGGAGATGTGGAGATTGTGCCATGTCTCTGGCCTTTTCTCATATAGGTCTACTGCAGAGCCCATACACTACACAGCTGAAAGAAGGTTCAGGATGGCAACTTGATTTTATACAATACAATTTTAAAAGATTAAAGTTTACAAAGTATTAACATATGAAAAGTTCTAGGTTCCATCATTTTACGCACCACTTTTTCTTGAGGATGAAAACTGCCTCACCAATTACCCCTCCCTCAACCACCAACCTTCCAATCACAAGTCCAGCAATGGTACCTGGTGGTACATACTCCTCCGCTGCAGATACCAGGGAGAGAACCAAAGATGACAGAAAGACTACACATACTAACCAGGAAATGTTGAACTGTTGCCAGATTGTTCATTCATAATCACTCATGCTATTTATTCTTTATTTTGTTTGAATTGAATGCAAAAGGAGTGAAAACATTGTATGGACATCATAACATGCTTATAGAAGACTACTTACGGTGTACAGTCAGACTGTATTCAACCTCAGCAGAGGTGACTGGGTTGGTGAGTTTACACAGGTATTTTCCAGCATCACCTTTATTCACAGGATTGATAGATGCTGTCTTCTTATCCTCAGAGATGGTTATGTTGACACCAGCAGACAGATGCTCACCATCCTTCATCCACTCTCTGGTGATGTTGAAGCCAGAAGCATCACAGGTTAAGGTTACAGAACTCTGGAGGGTTTGGGGAAGTAGTGAATGTAGCACCAGATATTGATTCTGTGAAAGGAGTTCAAAGAAAGCTTACGGTACATGGACCAGAGACCCAACATCCCAGTTCAGATGTGACCCCTTAAGATCTGTGAATCCTTAAGAACCACTCTCTCTCCTCCCATGACTGTCTCCATCTCTTCTCTACCACTTACCCAGCACAGTGATGTCAGAGGGCTCAGATGTCTGGTACCTCAGGGTTCTGGTATTATGGGCACAACAGCTGTAGCTACCACTCTGATTAGCCTGGATGTTTTCCAGACTGAGTTCTGGTCCTTTATTGGACAGCAGTGCTCCGTTTAGAGCCAACTGAAACTGGGCAGGAGGGCTGGACTCAGCTGAGCAAAACAGAGTGAGGTCTGACCCTGATCCATACAGTACATCTAGAGGGGTCACCTTCATTGTTGTGTTTTCTGGACCATCTGCAACATATTTGAAAACCATTGTAAGCCCAGTGTCCAATCAATGTCATGGTCAAGACCAAGAGGCAAAAGTCAACCAGATAGAGGAGTCAACAAGTGTAGGTCATAGAGCCAGCAGAATGGATTATCTGCAAAGCCAAACATAACAAGTCATTGGATAATACATACAGATGCATACAGTTTGTTAATGGAAATGGACTCACAGCTGATGGTGGGGTTAGAGGCTGGCTGGTTCCATTACTGATGGGGTTGAACACATTACAGCTAAACGACCCTTCATTGTACCGTGTCACATTGACTATGGTGAGAGTGCTGTTCCCATCGCCAAACTGATCTCCATCACTGGCTGTGACTTCAGAGCTGCCATTCAGCCAGAGGGAAGTGAAGGGGGAGGAGCCAGAGGAGGAGCAGGACAGACTGACAGAGCTGTTGAATTCCACTAAGTCTGTGTTGTTGGGAGATATCGCCACATTGGATACCTACTCTGTGGGTTAAAAACAGAATAACTACTTTGTATTTTGCTTAAATGACAATTTCTGAAGAATGTACCACTTCTGAACACCTTGTTTCATCATACACTACTAACAAACATTCATGAGATCATTAGAAGAAATGAAGTGGAGAAATGGCACTGTGCCCAGACAACTGACTGCATTTGTGAAACCGCTAATTGTCTTACTTTTTATCTCTGCATTGATGGGAAAGGGCGGTAAATTCTACACCAGTTGTATTAGGAGCATGTGACAAATAAATAAAAAAAATATTTGAAAATATACCATCTACTCTACAGATGTTTTTGATTTCACCACAGAGGGAAAAGTAAACTTTATGATCAAACCATTTACTAGATCTGAATCAGAAGTGCTGCAACAACAGTACTCACCATATACCTCCAGCCTTGTTTCCCCACCCAGCGGTGATTCTTCTTTGAGAAAATAGGGATATTTTGTATTTTGTACCGTCCCACAGGGCCAGGTCCCTGAGCTCCAGGGATCTAGTGGTTCTGTCCAGAGTGATCCTGTCTTCATATCCAGGCCAGATGTTGTTACGAGTGATGGTAGCAATGATTATGTGGAGGCCATTCGCACTCCATAATATTGTGGACATGTTGACCGCTGGATCAACCATTGTGGTTAACGTCACATTTCCTCCTACCGCCACAACTATGGGGCCGTCTGGTAATCCACATAATCCATAACAAGACCCAGGAGAGACAACAACAGAACCGATTTGGGTATCTCTTCATAATGTGTTACATGCACATGACAGGAGTGATCCTGTCATTGTATCCGAGTTCAATTGTGTCAGAGGACAGGTTATTACATTGGTACCATTAACTTCCAAGGCTACTGATGTAAATGGATGAGATATGTGGTTTACGTTCTTTCCTACAGCTCAGTGTACAGGTTCAGAAGGAAACACATGTTGACCTGCTGGCCCTGAATGATGGCAATTATGAATGTTAATCATTATATCTATCACGTTTCAGGTAAGACCCAGATGCAGAAAACATCAAACAACAGTTTATTAATCCAACAGGGGCAGGCAAAAGACAGGTCAAGGGCAGGCAGAGGTCAGTAATCCAGATAGGTGGGGCAAAGGTACAGGATAGCAGGCTCAGGGTCAGGGCAGGCAGAAAAGGTCAAAACCAGGAAAACTAGCAAATTGTAAGATCACGCTTATCAATAGTTGAAACAGGGAATTCCTAGAAGACTTAGATGATTGCCCTCCTTATGAAGACAAATCAATGTCCCTCTTTGACTTCCTTGTCCCTGTAATATGCTGAGAACACCAGGTAAAAACTCACCTGAGTGTACTGCCATGGTGAAAATGAATACTGCAGCTGCTTTCATGCCTTCTCATGTGCCGAGTGTCTGAAAAAAAGAGTGAATCTGCCCATAGTTTACCATGGCGGGGCCAAAGTTCCTGAGTCTTGGAGTGTCGTTCAGTACAGGGTATCATATAGAGTTGGGTTATTTGATGCCTATAACACATGCTATAATCACTCTATGAACACTCAGTCAATCAAAATAAATAAATGAGGCCCTAATCTATGTATTTCACATGACTGGGAATACAGATATGCGTCTGTTGGTCACATATACAATAAAAACAAAGGTAGGTGTGTGGATAAAAAAAACTGTCAGTATCTGGTGTGTCCACCATTTGCCTCATACAGCGTGACCGATCTCCTTCGCAAAGAGTTGATCAGGCTGTTGATTGTGGCCTGTGGAATGATGTCCCACTGGGCAAAGTTTCTGGATATTGGCTGGAACTGGAACACACTGTCGTACACATTGATCCAGAGCATCCCAAACAGGTTCAATGGGTGACATGTCTGGTGAGTAATCATGCCATGGAAGAACTGGGACATTTTCAGCTTCCAGGAATTGTGTATAGATCCTTGCAACATGGGGCTGTGCATTATCATGCTGAAACATGAGGGGATGATGGTGGATGAATGGCACGACAATGGGCCTCCAGGATCTCGTCACGGTATCTCTGTGAATTCAAACTGCCATCGATAAAATGTAACTGTGTTCATTGTCCGTAGATTATGCTTGCCCATACCATAACCCCACAGCCACCATGGGGCACTCTGTTCACAACGTTGACATCAGCAAACCACTCACCCACACAACGCCATACAACCGGGATTCCTCTGTGAAGAGATCACTTCTCCAGCATGCCAGTGGCCATCGAAAGTAAGCATTTGCCCACTGAAGTCAGTTACGACGCCTAACTGTAGTCAGGTCAAGACCCTGGTGAGGATGACGAGCACTCAGATGAGCTTCCCTGAGATGGTTTCTGACAGTTTTGCAGACATTTTTCTGTTGTGCAAACCTACAGTTTCATCAGCTGTGTGGCTGGTCTCAGATGATCCCGAAGGGGAAGAGACTGATGTGGAAGTCCTGGGCTGGCGTGGTTACGCGTGGTCTGCTGAAATGGTAGAGAAATTAACATTCAATTCTCTGGCAGCAGCTCTGGTGAACATTTATGCAGTCAGCATGCCAATTGCACACTCCCTCAAAACTTGAGACATCTGTGGCATTGTGTTGTGTGATAAAAATGCACATTTTAGAGTGGCCTTTTATTGTCCCCAGCACAAGGTGCACCTGTGTAAATATTATGCTGTTTAATCAGCTTCTTGATATGTCACACCTTTCAGGTGGATGGGTTATCTTTGCAAAGAGAAATGCTCACTAAAGTAAACATTTTTCTGCACAATTTGTTTTGTGTGTATGGGATCTTTTAGTTAAGCTCATGAAACATTGGACCAACACTGTACTGGTCTGACACAAAGAACAACATAAATATTAGGAAAAGAGCAGGTAATATTTATTAGTCAATCTGTTTTAAAATATTTTTTATAATTTGGGTATCCAGCTACTGTGCCTTTTTGGCACAACAATTGCCAATACAGTACACCCAACATTATTGTATTTATTATTTACAGTAGAGTCCCCACCCCTACCACCAGAGGACACCTTTATCATTATTGTTTTTATTTTATTTTACCTTTATTTAACTGGCATTAATTATGCTCTAATTTATAAAATTACAGTACAGTAATGTGTTATCTACTTTCATTAACAAGGTTTAATTGTCAATATGAATAAATTACACAATAAAGCCGACGAACATAGCATAAATGTATTGATTATGTCACGATCTTCTATTAGGGACGGACCAAGATGCAGCGAGGTATCCAGTTCAATGCTTTATTTCAAACATAACTGGTAAAATAACAAACAAACAAACAAACAAACAAAGATCGTAACTCCGGTGTGGCTATACAGGCTCACACCAACTAAACATACTCAATCCCTCAGAATAAACAACGACCCACAAAACCCCAGTGAAAACCACAAACATATATATGGTTCCCAAATAGAGGTAACGACAATCAGCTGCCTCTAATTGGGAACCATCAACCCAACATAGAAATACATAAACTAGAACAAAAAACCNCTCGCGATGCGCACTGGGACTCTGGTGCGGGGAGCAGGAACAGGCCGTGCTGGGCTCGCGATGCGCACTGGGACTCTGGTGCGGGGAGCAGGAACAGGCCGTGCTGGGCTCGCAATGGGCACTGGGCATCCGGTGCGGGGAGCAGGAACAGGCTGTGCTGGGCTCGGAAAGCGCAATGCAGGTCTGGTGTGTGGACCCGGTGTAGATCTCATCAGATGTCCTCGCTGCAGCTCCCTCCTCGCCTGTACCTCTCTCCTGAACTCCTCTATGGTCCTCCACTCGGCCTCCGGCTCCCTTCTCTGCCTTAGCTCAACCACAAGCCCCATGTACCCCCCCAAAAAAATATATTGGGGGTGCCTCTCAGGTTTCCTCGCCAGCCGTGTTCCCTTATACTTCTCCCGCTCTGCCTCAAATAATTCCCAATCATCCTTGGGACGGCGATGCTCCTCAGTCTTCCTCCAGGGTCCCTTTCCAGCCAGGATTTCCTCCCATGTCCAGAAATCCTGGCTCTTTCGCTGCTTGGTCCTTTTTTGGTGGGTCATTCTGTCACGATCTTCTATTAGGGACGGACCAAGATGCTGCGAGGTATCCAGTTCAATGCTTTATTTCAAACATAACTGGTAAAATAACAAACAAACAAACAAACAAACAAACAAACAAAGATCGTAACTCCGGTGTGGCTATACAGGCTCACACCAACTAAACATACTCAATCCCTCAGAATAAACAATGACCCACAAAACCCCAGTGAAAACCACAAACATATGGTTCCCAATTAGAGGTAACGACAATCAGCTGCCTCTAATTGGGAACCACCAACCCAACATAGAAATACATAAACTAGAACAAAAAACCCTCCTAACCAAAACACAAACTAAACACGCCAGCCTGAAACTCAGGCCTGGACGTGACAGATTATGTACATTACATTTCAGATTCACACTGGGTGTTATCATGCAGGTTTTCTATGTGCTGATTGTGGAACTCCTCGTAGAATGGCGGCTGAACGGAGATCTCTTCCTGACCTCTTACTGCTAGAAGGAAAGTAAGGGAGAAAAGAAAGGAATATTACCTTCCATTTATCAGCTTTAATACAGCATGAATACCATTTAACATATAACACATCAATCAATTGTTTTTACAGTATTTCAGTCACATGGTGCCATGTGCTCTAGAACAAACTTACCATTATCTTAGTATCATTGGTAGACTTGAAGTCCTTTATTTCATAATTCTGGATAAAAGCAGAAGTAAACAACTGCAGAACATAGAAGGCAACAGCCACACCAACAGTTGCCATAACAAAATATGAAACTTCAAAGTCCTAAACAAACTTTTACAGTGATCATATGTTAATGAATAACATGAAAGGGCCAGAGACAGAATAGTTGTCATTAAGTCAAAACTAAACCTAAAAAAATATAATAGGCAAACAGTTATTGCATACAATATTTTTCACACTGTACATCCTGTTAAGCAAAGTAATCTTGTTTCTTACAGTAAGACTGTAGTAGAATACAGATGTGCACAGACACATCCCAACTGACCAGGTCTTACTTACTGTCAGGGGTAGAGGTGGAGATAGATTTTGTTGTGTGTCATACACAGTTAATGGGTTCTCATATACATGTTGTTGCGTGCCTTTAAGAGATACACAAATAGAGGTGGTTGTATAGTTGCTGCTATTTTGTCTGCATTTGTCGGCATTGTTACAGTATTAAGGATTGTCATAGTGGTGTTGTACTATATCATGTAATTTGTCTGAATCCGTTTAATTCTTCCATGGAAACTGCAAATCACTCTGGACAAGAGTGTCTGCAAAATGACAATTTTAATGTAAATGGATAAAATAAACGTTTGAAAAACATGATATATTATAAGATTGGAGATAAAGCATATGCTTGTTTGAATGAAAATAGACTGCAACACTAATCACAACTTCCACAACCAGCAACACCATAATCACACTCCCAGTGATGGCAACAGCAGACAGCCCATCTGGAGTTAGAGAGCCCGTCGCTGCAGAGACCAGGGAGAGAACTATACAGAGATGAGACAAAGGCTACACACAATGAACAAGCGGTACTGCACATTACAGTGCATCTAGGTGACAATTACAACACAACAAACACAACTAAAGGCACTATTTCAAAACACGTTTGGAATGCAAAACTTCATCAGGATAATTTTCTTCTACTAGCACTGACTTTTTAGATAGTTACTTTATTGAGGAAAAATGTACTTACCATGACTAAGATATTTGGTTGTCCCACATAGCTATCTTAAAACCTCTTAAGGATCCGCCCCCTTTTTTCAATTTTCACATAAAATGACATACCCAGATCTAACTGCATGTAGTTCAGGCCCTGAAGCAAGGATATGCATATTCTTGGTACCATTTGAAAGGAAACACTTTGAAGTCTGTGGAAATGTGAAAAGAATGTAGGAGAATATAACACAATAGATCTGGTAAAAGATAATACAAAGAAAAAAACAACAGTTATTTTGTATTTTTTGCACAATCATGTTTGAAATGCAAGAGAAAGGCCATGATGTATTATTCCAGCCCAGGTGCAATTTAGATTTTGGCCACTAGATGGGATCAGTGTATGTGCAAAGTTTTACACTGATCCAAGGAACCATTGCATTTTATACAAAATGTTGTATCGAGACTGCCCAAATGTGCCTAATTTGTTTATTAATAACTTGTTTATTAATAATGTTCAAAATTGTTCACTCTCCTCAAACAATAGCATGGTATTCTTTCACTGTAATAGCTACTGTAAATTGGACAGTGGAGTTAGATTAACAAGAATTTAAGCTTTCTGACAATATCAGATATGTCTACGTCCTGGAAAATGTTCTTCTTACTTACAAACTCATGCTAATCAAATTAGCCTATGATTAGCTCAACCGTCCCTTGGAAGGGACACCGATCCCAAAGAAGTTTTAATGCACTGTAGGTTGCTCTGAATAAGAGCATCTGCTAAATGACTAGATGTAACTTTTATCTACTTACTATGTTCCAATCAAATCCAATAAAATTGTATTAGTCACATGCGCCAAACACAACAGGTGTAGACCTTACAAGGAAATGCTTATTTACGAGCCCCTAACCGACAGTGCAGTTTAAAAAAATACGGATAAGAATAAGAGATAAAAGTAACAAGTAATTAAAGAGGAGCAGTAAAAAATAACAATATATACAGGGGGGTGCCGGTACAAAGTCAATGTGCAGCGGCACCGGTTAGTTGAAGCAGTACAGGCGAAGTCGGAAGTTTACATACAGTTGAAGTCGGAAGTTTACATACAGTACACCTTAGCCAAAATGCATTTAAACTCAGTTTTTCACAATTCCTGACATTTAATCATAGTAAAAAGTCCCTGTCTTAGGTCAGTTAGGATCACCACTTTATTTTAAGAATGTGAAATGTCAGAATATCTTAGAGAGAATTATTTATTTCAGATTGTATTTCTTTCATCACATTCCCAGTGGGTCAGAAGATAACATACACTAAATTAGTACTTGGTAGCATTTCCTTTAAATTGTTTCACTTGGGTCAAATGTTTCAGGTAGCCTTCCACAAGCTTTCCACAATCAGTTGGGTGAATTTTGGCCCATTCCTCCTGACAGAGCTGGTATAACTGAGTCAGGTTTGTAGGCCTCATTGCTAGCACACCCACACATTTTATTCAGCATTGAGGTCAGGGCTTTGTGATGGCCACTCCAATACCTTGACTTTGTTGTCCTTAGCCATTTTGCCACAACTTTGGAAGTATGCTTGGGGTCATCTCTTCTGATGGTGGCATCTGTAACACATGTCTGTGATTCAGACTAGTTCTGTCCCTACAATAAGTATTACAGAGGAGACAGGGCTTCAATAAAAGCAATCTACAATAACAACAAAGCCTGATATGAGGAAGAAAAATTTAGATAAAATGTTTTCATGAGTTATATTGCTGCATGAAGGAACAAATGACTAAACTGCACTATTGGAACACTACAGTCCACCTCCACTAACACTAATAAGGAAGCTGTGTAAGGTTTTCCCTTCACTGAGCCTGTTGCCCTCTATTGCTTTGCAAGCTTTGACTGAGATATAGATTGTAAACTTTGGACTTGAGGTTTTTTCTGATAGTAGATACATTCTGTATAATTAAAGTTGGTGCTTTATACTCCTTCTCTAACACCGACCTCACTGTAGGATTGCTTAGAACCATCACCCAGCTTTGTAGGAATTAATTAACTGAATGTCATCAGGTCATATATACATACACAATATATACACAAAGTATGTGGACACCACTTCAAATTAGTGTATTCTAATATTTCAGCCACACAAGTTGCTGACAGGTATATAAAATCGAGCACACAGCCATGCAATCAAATCTGGGTTTGGCGAATGCCAGGAGAACGCTACCTGGCCCAATGCATAGTGCCAACTGTAAAGTTTGGTGGAGGTGAAATAATTGTCTGGGGCCGTTTTTCAAGGTTCTGGCTAAGCCCCTTAGTTCCAGTGATAAAAGATAAAATGTTAACGCTACTGCATGCAATGACATTCTAGACGATTCTGTTCTTCCAACTTTGTGGCAACAGTTTGGAAAAGGCCCTTTCCTGATTCGGCATGACAATGCCCCCGTGCACAAAGTGCGGCTCTATACAGAAAAGGTTTGTTGAGTGGAAGAACTTAACTGGCCTGCACAGAGCCCTGACCTCAACCCCATAAAACACCTTTGGGATGAACTCTTCCCAGAAGAGTGGAGGCTATTATATATATATAGAAGCAAAGGGGGGACCAAATCCATATTAACACCCATGATTTTGAATGAGATGTTTGACGAGCAGGTGTCCACATACTTTTGGTCATGTAGTGTATAACTGGTCACACTTGACACGAAGAACAACAAAGTTGATGGAGAAATAGATGTCAGTCTTTATTATTTATTATGTTTTTACATCATGAAAAGCAATAACGTACTCCAGCTTATTTGTCTTTTTGGCTCTACACTTCACAATACAGTGTTCTATAAAAACTTGCATTGACTGTTTATATTATATTGTTAACATTACAGCCCCCACATGCTTTGATCAGTGAAGGTACTTAAGGTACCTACTTTCATTAACAAGTTTTTTTGTTTTAAATATTAATAAAGTACACAATAAAGCAGAAAATATAACACAAGATAAATGTATTCACTACGTACATTGTATTACAGATCTATACTGGGTGTTATCATGCAGGTTTTCTATGTGTTGATGATGGAACTCACTGGAGAATGGTAGTTGAATAGAGGTCTTTTCCCATTGACTTCTTTTACTGTTAGATTGAAGGTGAGGGAGAAAAAAATTACCATTAACTCTCATTTATCAGCTATGATATGGCATAAAGACCATTTTACAAATAAATCATTGTTTTGATGTTATTGCAGTCACATGGTGCCGTGTGGTCTAACACAAACTTACCATTATCCTAGTATTATAGGTATTGTTGAAGTCCTGAATTACATAATTTGGGATAAAAGCAGAAATTACAAAAGCTATTAGATAGAGGGCAACAACTCCAGCAGTGGTAATTACGAAAATCATCTCAAACTTTAATAGCGGTCATATGTTAATGAATAACGTAATAGGCCAGAGACTGAATGGCTGCTATTGGGTCAAAACTAAAACTTTGTGGTTAAGACTATCTTAAGCAACAGTCTTTGCATACAGTACACTGATTTCCACACTGTATACAGTGCATTCGGGAAATCATGTATTCAGACCCCTTGACTTTTTCCACATTTTGTGACGATACAGCCTTGTTCTAAAATGTATTAAGTATTTATCTACACACAATACCCCATAATGACAAAGCAAAAACAGGTTTTTATACATTTTTGCAAATGTATAAAGAATTAAAAACAGATACCTTATTTACATAAGTATTCAGACCCTTTGCTATGAGACTTGAAATTGAGCTCAGGTGCATCCTGTTTCCATTGATCATCCTTGAGATGTTTCTATAACTTTATTTGAGTGTTACATTCAACTGATTGGACATGACTTGGAAAGGCACACATCTTTCTATATAAGGCCCCCCAGTTGACAGGGCATGTCAGAGCAAAAACCAAGCCATGAGGTCGAAGGAAGAGTCCGTAGAGCTCCGAGACAGGATTGTGTTGAGGCATAGATCTGGGGAAGGGTAAAAAAACATTCTGCAGCATTGAAGGTCCCAAGAACACGGTTGCCTCCATCATTCTTAAATGGAAGAAATGTTGAACTACCAACGCTCTCCCTAGAGCTGGCCGCCCAGCCAAACTGAGCAATCAGGGGAGAAGGGCCATGGTCAGGAAGCTGACCAAGAACCTGATGGTCACTCTGGCAGAGCTCAAAAGTTCCTCTGTGGAGATGGGAGAACCTTCCAGAAGGATAATCATCTCTGCAGCACTCCACCAATCAGGCCTTTATGGTAGAGTGGTGTGGCAGAAGAATCAGAATTAGTTAGGTAACATAGATAATTAAGATGTCTTATCTACATAATATGCTTGTTATTAGAATGTATCCCTTAGGACTCTGGTGTTGGCAGTTGCACTTCCTCCCTCAGCTGGGCCTCAGTCACCTGGGGCCTAGAGAGGGGAGAAGTCAGTCTTGTCTTTCACGTGTCCCTGGTGCTATGCAGAATATCAGAAAGAGAAGAAGACAGCAGGGATCATTGTCTTCATATGTGAATGTGTCTTTACTTATTTTTAAACCATGTGAAGGGATGGCGTAATTAATGGGGAACCAATTACTTGTCTCCACAATGTCTGTGCGCCAGTCACTCCCTCTTTTGGCCTTGGGGGAGATAAGGTCAGAGACAAGACGTGTGGGGTAGTGTCTGTAACCATTGTATGTCATCTCGGATGATGCACCTATCCTGGGATAGTGTATGACCTCACTCCCCTCAGTGAGCTTGTCCAGGCGTGTGGTCAAGATGGGGTTTTACTTGAGATGGGAGTATTTGGTGTTGACTATTGATTTATGCCATAGAATGAGTTGGTGTTTCTGTGCTATGAAGTACCAGGTCGGAACCTTGTCTTAGTGGCCAAACTGAACAATAAAAAATAGTCTTCATAGCAAATGCTATCTGGCTGTGGGATACTCCTTTCTCAATAATCAAGTCTCACCTTGTGACCCATTCAACACATCTGTTATTTGTCATGCAGACTAAGGAGTGGATCTTGCTATAAAATATTTTTGTAGCCTTTGTGTCGTGGCTCTCAACTAATCATCTGAGGGTGGTTCATCGACCAGCCATCACTGTTGCAGAGAACTCACTAATAACGATTCAGTTTAAGTATAACTCTGACTTGTGTGATAAGTTTGTCTCTCCTCATTTGATAAAACATAAATTAACCGCCACAGTGGCCAAACGGAAGCCACTCTTCAGCAAAAAGCACATGACAGCCCGCTTGGAGTTTGCCAAAAAGGTACCTAAAGGACTCTCAGATGATGAGAAACAAGATTCTCTGGTCTGATGAAACCAAGATTGAACTCTTTGGCCTGAATGCCAAGCGTCACGTCTGGAGGAAACCTGGCACCATCCCTATGGTGAAGCATGGTGGTGGCATCATCATGCTGTGGGGATGTTGTTCTGCAGCAGGAACTAGGAGACTAGTCAGGATCGAGGGAAAGATGAACAGAGCAGAGTACAGAGAGATCCTTGATGAAAACCTGCTCCAGAGTGCTCAGCAGGACAACAACCCTAAGCACACAGCCAAGACAACGCAGGAGTGGCTGAGTGGCCCAGCCAGAGCTCTGACTTGAACCCGATCTAACATCTCTGGAGAGACCTGACAATAGCTGTATAGCGACACTCCCCATCCAACCTGACAGAACTTGAGAGGATCTTCAGAGAAGAATGGGAGAAACTTCATTAATACAGGTGTGCCAAACTTGTAGCGTCATACCCAAGAAGACTCGGGGCAGTAATCGCTGCCAAAGGTGCTTCCACAAAGTACTGAGTAATGGGTCTGAATACTTATGTAAATGTCATATTTCAAAACGTGTTTTTGCTTTGTCATTATGGGGTATTGTGTGTAGATTGATGATAATTTTAATTTAATACATTTTAGAATAAGGCTGTAACGTAACAAAATGTGGAAAAAGTCAGTGTCTGAATACTTTCCGAATGCACTGTATGTTGATTTAACAAAGTGATCCTTGGTTATGGTTTGATGCCCAGGTCTACTGTAACTCACTGGTGGAGGTGGAGATAGATTTTGTTGTGTGTTCTCATACACAGATGATGGGTTCTCATACACATGTTGTTGAGATCCTATAAGAGATGCACAAAGGGGGTCGCACAATTTTCCTTTCTGTCTTCTGCATGAACAGCAACAGAATTAAGCATTGCCTTACAACCTCTTAAAGCAATGATTGTATCAAGAATTAAGATGAAACTGTTGCCTGTCATTTGTCTGCAGTTTGTCGGTCTTCGCATTCTCAGAGTTTGACATACATTTTTGTATTGATGGCATACCTTTTAAGTGGTGATGTAAATGCTCACCTCTTCGTTGCATTGGTTCAGAGGCCTTTGTTCTGTACAGCACAAAATACACATTGAAAATTATATGAATCTCTGAAAACCTATACAGTGCCTTCAGAAAGTATTCACACCACTTAACTTTTTACACATTCTGTTTGTTACAGACTGAACTTAAAATAGATTAAATTGAGATTTTATGTCACTGTCCTACACAGAATAATATTATTATGTCAAAGTGTAATTATGTAAAAAAAAAAATAGAAAGCTGAAATGTCTTGAGTCCATAAGTATTCAAACCTTTTGTAATGGCATGCATAAATAAGTTCAGGAGTGAAAATGTAGTTAACAAGTAACATAATACATTGCATGGACTCACTCTGTGTGTAATAATAGCGTTTAACATGATTTCTGAATGACTACTTTGTCTCTGTACCCCACACATACAATTATCTGTAAGGTCCCTCAGTCGAGCAGTGAATTTCAAATACAGATTCAACGACAAAGACTTCCAATGCCTTGCAAAGAAGGTAGATGGGTAAAAATAAAGCTGACATTAAATTGCTATTTGAGCATGGTGAAGTAAAAAAGTAAAAAAACAGTCAATTTACCTGCTAAAATAAGAATTATATATTTTTTTAATTCACTACAAAGATACAGGTGTCCTTCCTAACTCAGTTGCCGGAGAGTAAGGAAACCACTCAGGGATTTCACCATGCAGCCAATGGTGGCTTTAAAACAGTTAGAGTTTAATGGTTGTGATACAGTGGGAGAAAACGGAGGCACAAGCATTTTGCTACACCCGTAATAACATCCGCTAAACACGTGTATGTGACCAATAAAATTTGATTTGGAAGCAACGGCAGCGCAAGAACTGATCGTGGGGAGCTTCATGAAATGTATTTCCATGGCCGAGCAGCCACACTCATGCCTATAATCTCCATGCGCAATTGTCGGCTGGGGTGGTACATTGACATTCTAAAAGATTCTGTGCATCCAACTTTGTGGCAACAGTTTGGGAAAGGCCCTTTCCTGTTTCAGCATGAAAATACCCCTGTGCACAAAGCGGGATAAATACAGAAATGGTTTGTTGAGATTGGAGTGGAAGAACTTGACTGGCCTGCGCAGAGCCCAGATCTCAACCCCATCAAACACCTTTGGGATGAATTGGAATGCCGACTGCGAGTCAGGCTTAATCGCCCAACATCAATGCCCGACCTCACTAATGCTCTTGTGGCTGAATCGAAGAAAGTCCCTGCAGCAATGTTCCAACATCTAGTGGAAAGCCTTCCCAGAAGAGTGGTTGCTGTTATAGCAGCAAAGGGGGATCAACTCCCTATTAATGGCAATGATTTTGGAATGAGATGTTCGATGAGCAGGTGTCCACATACTTTTGGTAACGTAGTGTATGTAATCAAGATATATATATATTTTTTAAACTTTTTATTTGTTTTACAAATGTTAAATGTTTTGTGTAGATCATTGTCAAAAAATGACAATTAAATCCATTTGAATCCCACTTTCGAACACAATAAAATGTAGAAAAAGTCTAAGGGTCTAAATACTTTCTGAAGGCACTGATGCTACAAACTCACTGACATTAACAGTGTTATTCAAATGCACCTTGGCAGACTTAGTAAACAGTTTTAATCAGCGTGAACAGAGAAGAGTACATTTTTTTTACTGCAGCCCATTAGTTTGAAGTTTGAAATAATTAATACGTTCCATCTGAATAAAAGGACTTCTTAATCACCCTTTTTTCTTGATGGAATAGACTGCCACACCAACTGCACCTCCCACAAATACCAATACTCCAATCACAATACCAGCAATGGGACCAGCAGACAGTCCTCCACCTGGTGTTGAAGGACCCTTCACTGCAGAAAGCAGGGACAGAAAAATAGAGAGAAGAGAAAAAATCTATACATACTGAACAAGCAATATAGTAATGTTGAGGTTCATGTTTATGTTTGTTCATTAATAAATTGTGCTCTTCAATAAAAACTATACTAGCCTGAGTCTGTTTGTGGCATCAAAATCCTTGTCACTCATCGTCATGTTTGGCTTGACAATAACAGCAATGGAGTTGAAAATCCATCTCCTCTCTACCACTTACCCAGCACAGTGATGTTAGAGGGCTCAGATGTCTGGTACCTCAGGGTTCTGGTATTATAGACCCAACAGCTGTAGCTACCACTCTGATTGGGCTGAATGTTCTCCATCCTGAGTTCTGGTCCCTTATTGGACATCAGTGTTCCATTCAGAGCCCACTGAAACTGGGCAGGAGGACTGGACTCAGCTGAGCAGGACATAGTAAGGTCTGACCCTGATACATACAGAACATCTGTAGAGGTCACCTTCATTGTTGTGTTTTCTGGACCATCTGCAATGAATGGTTCATGCCAAGCACTAGCATTGCAGAATGGATTTCAACCAAAGTTATGTACAGTAATCTATACCATGTTGAAATGACTTATATATATGTCAATAGATATGTCAATAGAATGCATCCATGTAGTTTAGTTATTCCGTCACTATCATTGTTGTGTATTGATATTCTAGTTTGTCCCACCTGTAACACACCCCTGCTTACGTACATTGGAATGCTTGGAATGTTTAGTCCTGTGTTAACAATGCCCACGTTAGTTTCCACTCCCAACTCATGTCCTGTCCTTAAATTAGATGTAGAAGTAGTACAGTGTGCTATACAACAATCATATGCCAGACAAAACATACAGTAGGCAGGCTTGATTCAGTAGAATTTTATCCTACATGAAGACAACGCTAGTATCCATACACCTTGGATTTCTTCACATTTTATTGTCTTACAAAGTGGGGTTAAAATGTATTTAATTGCATTGTTTTTGTCAACAATCTACACAAAATACTCTGTAATGTAAAAGTGGAAGAACATTTAAAACATGTTTTAAAGATTATTGGAAATGAAATAACTAAAATATAGTAATTGCATAAGTATTGAGCTCTCTGAATCAATACATGTTAGAAACACCTTTGCCAGCGATGACAGCTGTGAGTCTTCTTGGGTAAGTCTCTAAGACCTTTACCCCCACCTGGATTGTGCAATATTGCATTTCATAATTCTTCAAGCTCTGTCAAGATGTTGGGGATCATAGCTAGACAGCAATTTTCAAGTCTTGCCATAGATTTTCAAGCGGATTTAAGTCAAAACTGTAACTTGGACACTCAGGAACTTTCACTCGGCAGGTTTCCATTAAACCAGGTTTATTCGACAAAAGCAATATGTCAAAAAACATCTTTGCAACGTGTAATGGAAACGGCAGATAAAGATCGGCAAATGTGTTATCCATACGACAGGAGTGGATTTTTATTTTGTCTATCTTTCTTTATTGCGACAAATGTGTTTTTCTAATAAATGATAAATAAATAAATAAGCTCCACTAAACATTTAATTCTAAATGCAACCTGCTTACAACATTTAAAAATGTAACCATAAAAAGACTTCTTTGCAGTACAAGGATTGTCCCGACTTTCAAGAATTCCTGAATTGTTTTGCCTTGGTTTTCTGGTTGGCTGGCAAGTTTCGCCATCAAATTATTTCAGATTTAGAGGAGTGCAAGTTTCAACATGGCACGGAACCATGACGATACGTAGGCACATGATAATTATTAGAATATGGCAAATGTTAGTCAATTATGCATTATATCCATGCTGGCATTCGTTGGCTTCTTGAGACATGAAACAGATTAGTGGGAGGGCATACAGGCTGTCACTGTTGTGGAAGAATGAGAGAAGGTGATATACTCGCAACTGGTTTCTTAATTGCTGACGCCAGCCTGGTGTGTTGATTGAATTTGGCATTGTCCAGAGGGATGGCTCTATATTTGCATCTCACAGGAGAGCGCCACACTTTCAACGTGGCAATCTTGAGGATAAGATGTTCTCACGGAAGTCTTTGGGTCAATGACGCCAGGAGAGTTGGGACGACTGATCTCTACCGGTGCATCTCTGAGCTAACGCTAACTCAATCATTTAATGTCAGGACATCGATTGCAAGATATTAGCTCTTTCTTCCTCAGCCTCTTAATAGTTGCATAAAGGTAAACTTAGACACTTGCATCTTATAGTATTCAGAGCGGTGACGCAAGGCTCACAACCTTGTCTATACACTGGATACGATTATGGGCCTATAGCATTCACAAGATAATATGGTCAGATTGATGAATGTAGTTTATTATTATATTCAACATAATGTTTGGATAATTTTCTTCCACCTACATAATAATGACTCATCCAGTTGATGGGAATTTTCTATACTACACCACCAATTTATTGATGTGCAGTTTGCACCCCAATCATTTTTTGGGGGATGTGACGTCATTACGTCCAGCTGTTTTTATCGACACAAGATAGTTAAGTGGAAACGCACCTTAGCAGGCAATTGTCAAATAAATTTTCTATGCAAACTTTGTAAATGTTGATAAAAAAAATCACTGGACATTTTAATGGAAACATAGCTACTGTCTTCTCAGTAAACAACTTCGGTGTAGATTTGGCCTTGTGTTGTAGGTTATTGTCCTGCTGAAAGGTGAATTACTCTCCCAGTGCCTGGTAAAAAGAAGACTGAAAGAGGTTTTTCTCCAGGATTTTGCCTGTGCTTTACTCCATCCGTTTCTTTTTATCCCGAAAAACATCCCAGTCTTTGCTGATGACAAGCATACCCATACCATGATATAGTCACCACCATGCTTGAAAATAAGGAGCAGTTACTCAGTGATGTGTTGTGTTTGCCACAAACATAAGACTTTGCATTTAGGCCAAAAAGTGTATTCTTTTGCCGTATTACTTTAGTGCTTTGTTTCATATTATTCTTTACACATTGTAATTTAAGTCATTATTGTGGAGTCACTACAATGTTATTGATACAACCTCAGTTTTCTCCCATCACAGCCATTGAACTCTAACTGTTTTAAAATCACCAATAGCCTCATGCTAACATCCCTGAGCAGTTTCATTCCTGTCCTGCAGCTAAGTTTAGAAGGATGACTGTATCGCTGATATGTCTGGGTGGTTTAAAACAGTCGTGGCCAAAAGTTTTGAGAATGACACAAATATACATTTTCACAAAGTCTGCTGCCTCAGTTTGTATGATGGCAATTTGCATATACTCCAGAATGTCATGAAGAGTGATCAGATGAGTTGCAATTAATTGCACAGTCCCTCTTTGCCATGCAAATTAACTGAATCCCCCAAAAACATTTCACTGCATTTCAGCCCTGTCACAAAAGGACCAGCTGACATTATGTCAGTGATTCTCTCTTTAACACAGGTATGAGTGTTGATGAGGACAAGGCTGGAGATCACTCTGTCATGTTGATTGAGTTTGAATAACAGGCTGGAAGCTTCAAAAAGAGGGTGGTGCTTGGAATCATTGTTCTTCCTCTGTCAACCATGCTTACCTGCAAGGAAACATGTGCCGTCATCATTGCTTTGCACAAAAAGGGCTTCACAGGCAAGGATATTGCTGCCAGTAGGATTGCACAGAAGTCAACCATTTATCGGATCATCAAGAACTTCAAGGAGAGCGGTTCAATTGTTGTGAAGAAGGCTTCAGGGCGCCCAAGAAAGTCCAGCAAGCGCCAGGACCGTCTCCTAAAGTTGATTCAGTTGCGGGATCGGGGCACCACCAGTACAGAGCTTGCTCAGGAATGGCAGCAGGCAGGTGTGAGTGCATCTGCACGCACAGTGAGGCGAAGACTTTTGGAGGATGGCCTGGTGTCAAGAAGGGCAGCAAAGAAGCCACTTCTCTCCAGGAAAAAAATCAGGGACAGACTGATATTCTGCAAAAGGTACAGGGATTGGACTACTGAGGACTGGGGTAAAGTCATTTTCTCTGATGAATCCCCTTTCCGATTGTTTGGGGCATCGGGAAAAAAGCTTGTCTGGAGAAGACAAGGTGAGCGCTACCATCAGTCCTGTGTCATGCCAACTGTAAAGCATCCTGAGACCATTCATGTGTGGGTTGCATCTCAGCCAAGGGAGTGGGCTCACTCACAATTTTGCCTAAGAACACAGCCATGAATAAAGAATGGTACCAACACATCCTCACAGCAACTTCTCCCAACCATCCAGGAACAGTTTGGTGATGAACAATGCCTTTTCCAGCATGATGGAGCACCTTGCCATAAGGCAAAAGGGATAACTAAGTGGCTCGGGGAACAAAACATCAATATTTTGGGTCCATGGCCAGGAAACTCGCCAGACCTTAATCCCATTGAGAACGTGTGGGCAATCCTCAAGAGGCGCGTGGACAAACAAAAACCCACAAATTCTGACAAACTCCAAGCATTGATTATGCAAGAATGGGCTGCCAACAGTCAGGATGGCGCCCAGAAGTTAATTGACAGCATGCCAGGGCGGATTGCAGAGGTCTTGAAAAAGAAGGGTCAACACTGCAAATATTGACTCTTTGCATCAACTTCATGTAATTGTCAATAAAAGCCTTTGACACTTATAAAATGCTTATAATTATACTTCAGTATTCCATAGTAACATCTGACAAAAATATCTAAAGACACTGAAGCAGCAAACTTTGTGGAAATTAATATTTGTGTCATTCTCAAAACTTTTGGACACGACTGTACATACTCCACAGCATAATTATCTTGACCATGCATGTTTAATATTACTATTTTTGAATTTGGCGCTCTGCATTTCACCGGATGCTAGAGCCCCACCAATCCCAAACAAGTTAAAGAGATATTCAATGACCTATCTACCAATCACTTCCCTTTATGAGGCTTTTGAAAAGCTCCCTGGTCTTTGTAGTTGAATATGGGCCTAGAATTGAATTTGATAGTTGACTGAAGGACCTTACAGACGAGGTGTAACCTCTAATAAATAAACGGGACGAGACCCGTAATAACAATACACAGGACGAGACCCGTAATATCAAATGCACGGTAACGCGAAAGCCGACAGAGATGGCTGCCTTGCTTTGCCTTCTTATGAAACTATGCAGTACTTTTTTCTTATGTATTATTTCTTACACTGTTACCCCAGGAAATCCTACATTTTATAACATACAGCTGGGAGGAACTATTGGATATAAGAGGAACGTCGACTTACCAACATTACGACCAGGAATACAACATTCCCGAAGCGGATCCTCTGTTTGGTCCACCACCCAGGACAATGGATCGGATCCCAGCAGGCAACCCAAAACAGCGACGCCGCAAAAGGGGCAGAAGGAGCGGTCTGCTGGTCAGGCTCCGTAGACCGGCACATCGCACATCGCTCCCGAGTATACTACTCGCTAATGTCCAGTCTCTTGACAACAAGGTAGACGAAATCCGAGCAAGGGCTGCCTTCCAGGGAGACATCAGAGATTGTAACATTCTCTGTTTCACGGAAACATGGCTCACTCGGGATACGTTATCAGAGTCGGTACAGCCACTTGGTTTCTTCACGCATCATGCCGACTGAAACAAACATCTCTTTGGTAAGAAGAAGGGCGAGGGTGTATGCCTTATGATTAACGAGTCGTTGTGTGATCATAACAACATACAGGAACTCAAGTCCTTTTGCTCACCTGACCTAGAATTCCTTACGACCAAATGCCGACCGCATTATCTACTAAGAGAAATATCTTCGACTATAATCACAGCCGTATATATCCCTCCCCAATCAGACACCTCGACGGCCCTGAAAGAACTTAATTGGTGTCACGCCCTGGCCATAGAGAGCCCTCTAGGTTTCTCTATGGCGTGTTGGGTCAGGGCGTGACTAGCTTATTCTAGGGAACTCTATGTTGTGTTTTGAGTTGGTTCCCAATTAGAGGCAGCTGGTTGTCATTTTCTCTAATTGGGAATCCTATTTAAGTTGGTTCCCTTCCCCACATGCCTGGTGGGTTATTGAATGTTTGATGTTTGTTTTGTATGTATTAGTTAGTGCCGGTGTGGGCTACACGCTGTTTATACCGATCATTGTTCTTTCTTTGTTTTCTTGCATTTGTAAGTTTCACTTCTTTTTATTAAACATGTGGAACTACACCCGCGCTGCACTTTGGTCCAATCCTTCCAGCGATCGTGACAGAATAACCCACCACAACAGGACCAAGCAGCGTGCCCCCAGGGAGGATAAGCAGTTCTGGACCTGGGAGGAGATAATCGGAGGCAGTGAGACCCTTCCTTGGCAGGAGTCGCCAAGGAGAGGAGGAGAACAGCGACGACGCCAGGGGCCGCGTACCCATGCAGCCCAGGGACAGCCCCAATATTTTTTTCGGGGGGGGGGCACATGGGGCTATCGGTCGAGCAGAGGAGAGAGCCAGAGCCCAAATGGAGAAGTTATAAGGAGTTTAAGGAGGGATATGAGAGGGAGGTTGTGGCAAGAAGGGAGCTGCAGCCCAGGCGCCTAGAGGAGCGTCTGTCCAGCCCGATACGTCCTGCGCCAGCTCCCCGCACTCGCCCAGAGGTGCGTGTCGTCAGTCCGGTGGGACCTACGCCGGCACTACCTACCAGATACGTGCAGTGTGCTCCCCCAGTCCGGTGCGTCCTGTACCAGCTTTCTGCACTCCCCCTGAGGTGCGTGATACCAGGCCGGCTCCACGTACTCGGAGTCCAGTGCGCCTCCCCAGTCCGCTACGTCCAGTGCCAGCTCCCCGCACTCACCCAGAGGTGCGTGTCGTCAGTCCTGAGAGACCTACGCCGGATCCAAGCACCCGGAGTCCAGTGCGCCTCCCCAGTCCGGTTTGTCCTGTACCAGCTTCCTGCACTCCCCCAGAGGTGCATGAGACCAGTCCGGCGAGACCTACGCCGGCTCCACGCTCTCTGAGTCCAGTGCGCCTCCTCAGTCCGGTGCGTCCAGTGCCAGCTCCCCGCACTCGTTACGTGAGACCAGTCCGGTACATCCAGTGCCAGCTCCACGCACCAGGCGTCCAGTGCGCATCGCCAGCTCGGTGCGTCCAGTGCCAGCTCCCCGCACTCGCCCAGAGCTGTGTGAGACCAGCCCGGTATGTCCAGTGCCAGCTCCACGCACCAGGCGTCCAGTGCGCATCCCCAGCTCGGTGCGTCCAGTGCCAGCTCCACGCACTCGCCCAAAGGTGCGTGAGACCAGCCCTGTATGTCCAGTTCCTGCTCCAAGCACCAGGCCTCTAGGGTGTTGTCCTGTTCCTGCTCCACGCACCAGGCCTCTAGGGTGTTGTCCTGTCCCTGCTCCACGCACCAGGCCACTAGGGTGTTGTCCTGTTCCTGCTCAATGCACCAGGCCTCTAGGGTGTCATCCCAGCCCAGTACGTCCTGTTCCTGCCCCACGCAACAGACCTTCAGGGTGTCGTCCCAGCCTAGTACGTACTGTTCCTGCTCCACGCACCGGGCCTCCAGTGCGTCTTCTCGGGCCGGTATGGCCCGCACCGGAGCCGCCACCACCCAAGGCCCCATTAACAATTGGTTGCGGTCAGAGTCCGCACCTTTGGGGAGGGGGGGGGGTAATGTCACGCCCTGGCCATAGAGAGCCCTCTAGGTTTCTCTATGGTGTGTTGGGTCAGGGCGTGACTAGGTTATTCTAGGGAACTCTATGTTGTGTTTTGAGTTGGTTCCCAATTAGAGGCAGCTGGTTGTCATTGCCTCTAATTGGGAATCCTATTTAAGTTGGTTCCCTTCCCCACATTCCTGGTGGGTTACTGAATGTTTGATGTTTGTTTTCTATGTGTTAGTTAGTGCCGGTGTGCGCTACACACAGTTTATACCGATTGTTGTTCTTTCTTTGTTTTCTTGCATTTGTAAGTTTCACTTATTTTTATTAAACATGTGGAACTACACCCGCGCTGCACTTTGGTCCAATCCTTCCAGCGATCGTGACATTTGGGCTCTATGTAAACTGGAAACCACATATCCTGAGGCTGCATTTATTGTAGCTGGGGATTTTAACAAGGCTAATCTGAAAACAAGGATCCCTAAATTTTATCAGCATATCGAATGTGCGAAAATCCTGGATCATTGTTACTCTAACTTCCGCAACGAATACAAAGCCTGCCCCCGCCCTCCTTTCGGCAAATCTGACCACGATTCAATTTTGTTGCTCCCAGCCTATAGACAAAAACAAAAACACGAAACGCCCATGCTCAGGTCTGTTCAACGATGGTCCGACCGCTTCAAGATTGCTTTGAACACGTGGACTGGGATATGTTCCGGATAACATCGGACAATAACATTGATGTATACGCTGATTCGGTGAGTGAGTTTATTAGCAAGTGCATCGGTGATGTTGCACCCACAGTGACTAAACATTCCCCAATCAGAAACTGTGGATTGATGGCAGCATTCGCGCAAAACTGAAAGCGCGAACCACTGCTTTTAATCAGGGCAAGGCGACCGGAAACATGACCGAATGCAAACAGTGTAGCTATTCCGTCCGCAAGGCAATCAAACTAGCTAAGCGTCAGTATAGAGACAAGTAGAGTCGCAATTCAACGGCTCAGACACGAGAGGTAAGTGGCAGGGTCTACAGTCAATCACGGACTACAAAAAGACCAGCCCCGTCGCGCACCACGATGTCTTGCTCCCAGACAAACTAAACAACTTCTTTGCTCGCTTTGAGGACAATACAGTGCCACCGACACGGCCCGCTACCAAAACCTGCGGGTTCTCCTTCACCGCAGCCAACGTGAGTAAAACATTTAAACGTGTTAACCTTCGCAAGGCTGCCGGCCCAGACGGCATCCCTAGCCACATCCTCAGAGCATGCGCAGACTAGCTGGCTAGTGTTTTTACGGACATATTCAATCAATCCTTATCCCAGTCTAGTGTACCCTTTGTTGGCAATGACAGAGGTCAAACGTTTTCTGTAAGTCTTCACAAGGTTTTCACACACTGTTGCTGGTATTTTGGCCCATTCCTCCATGCAGATCTCCTCTAGAGCAGTGATGTTTTGGGGCTGTCGCTGGGCAACACGGACTTTCAACTCCCTCCAAAGATTTTCTATGGGGTTGAGATCTGGAGACTGGCTAGGCCACTCCAGGACCTTGAAATGCTTCTTACGAAGCCACTCCTTCGTTGCCCGGGCGGTGTGTTTGGGATCATTGTCATGCTGAAAGACCCAGCCACGTTTCATCTTCAATGCCCTTGCTGATGGAAGGAGGTTTTCACTCAAAATCTCACGATACATGGCCCCATTCATTCTTTCCTTTACACGGATCAGTCGTCCTGGTCCCTTTGCAGAAAAACAGCCCCAAAGCATGATGTTTCCACCCCCATGCTTCACAGTAGGTATGGTGTTCTTTGGATGCAACTCAGCATTCTTTGTCCTCCAAACACGACGAGTTGAGTTTTTACCAAAAAGTTCTATTTTGGTTTCATCTGACCATATGACATTCTCCCAATCCTCATCTGGATCATCCAAATGCTCTCTAGCAAACTTCAGACGGGCCTGAACATGTACTGGCTTAAGCAGGGGGACACGTCTGGCACTGCAGGATTTGAGTCCCTGGCGGCGTAGTGTGTTACTGATGGTAGGCTTTGTTACTTTGGTCCCAGCTCTCTGCAGGTCATTCACTAGGTCCCCCCGTGTGGTTCTGGGATTTTTGCTCACCGTTCTTGTGATCATTTTGACCCCACGGGGTGAGATCTTGCGTGGAGCCCCAGATCGAGGAAGATTATCAGTGGTCTTGTATGTCTTCCATTTCCTAATAATTGCTCCCACAGTTGATTTCTTCAAACCAAGCTGCTTACCTATTGCAGATTCAGTCTTCCCAACCTGGTGCAGGTCTACAATTTTGTTTCTGGTGTCCTTTGACAGCTCTTTGGTCTTGGCCATAGTGGAGTTTGGAGTGTGACTGTTTGAGGTTGTGGACAGGTGTCTTTTATACTGATAACAAGTTCAAACAGGTGCCATTAATACAGGTAACGAGTGGAGGACAGAGGAGCCTCTTAAAGAAGAAGTTACAGGTCTGTGAGAGCCAGAAATCTTGCTTGTTTGTATGTGACCAAATACTTATTTTCCACCATAATTTGCAAATAAATTCATTAAAAATCCTACAATGTGATTTTCTGGATTTTTTTTC
>QNTS01001250.1:216415-233075 GCA_003317085.1 Hucho hucho
AAGAAGAAGCACATTAAGGTCCTGGAGTGGCCTAGCCAGTCTCCAGACCTTAATCCCATAGAAAATCTGTGGAGGGAGCTGAAGGTTCGAGTTGCCAAACGTCAGCCTCGAAACCTTAATGACTTGGAGAAGATCTGCAAAGAGGAGTGGGACAAAATCCCTCCTGAGATGTGTGCAAACCTGCTGGCCAACTACAAGAAACGTCTGACCTCTGTGATTGCCAACAAGGGTTTTGCCACCAAGTACTAAGTCATGTTTTGCAGAGGGGTCAAATACTTATTTCCCTCATTAAAATGCAATTCCATTTATAACATTTTTCACATGCGTTTTTCTGGATTTTTTTGTTGTTATTCTGTCTCTCACTGTTCAAATAAACCTACCATTAAAATTATAGACTGATCATTTCTTTGTCAGTGGGCAAACATACAAAATCAGCAGGGGATCAAATACTTTTTTCCCTCACTGTAAGTCTTCTACTTACACTACATGACCTAAAGTATAGACCATTTCTGTATGGACATCGCTTTGTGCACAGGGGCATTTTCATGCTGAAACAGGAAGGGCCTTCCCCAAACTGTTGCAATAAAGTTGGAAGGACAGAATCGTCTAGAATGTCATTGTATGCTTTAGCATTAAAACTTCCCTTTACTGGATCTATGGGTCTAGTCTGAACCATGAAAAACAGCCCCAGACCTTTATTGCTCGTCCACCAAACATTACAGTTGGCTCTATGCATTGGGGCAGGTAATGTTCTCCTGGCATCTGCCAAATCGAGATTCGTTCCATCAGACTGCCAGATGGTGAAGCGTGATTCATCAATAATGATGATGATGTAAATCAAGTGTTATCAAATGTTAATCAAATGTTATGGTGCTGTGGCAATACTGTTGATATTTAAACTAGGTTTCTAGCTACACACACTCGACTGGTGACCGCATCTCAAGCCATGTATGTTTGGATATTGAGCATGTGCATCTCCATACAGGGCAGACTGGGAAACAGACACAACCCAAGCGCGCACGAGCTCCGTGCAGTAGAGGCCTTCACAGGTCCAAAAAGTTGAAACCCATTCCGATATGGACTTGGGGCTTTCCCATGCGGACCTGATATGCATAAATAAAAAATTTAAATATAGAGACCCGTTCCGAACGGACCTGAGGACAACTAGACCCGTTCCCTATAGACCTTGTCAAATCCGAGTGAGGGAAGCACCAGAAAAGCAGAAAAGTCCATTTGTAAGCTACATTTATTAACCGGAGCTGGTAAAGTGTAGGGAGAGGAGGTAGAGGTGATGCTCTAGCAGGGGCCATGCGTGTGTGTAGGCTACTGTGAGTGTGAGAGGTGGCACAGGAGGAAGGAATAACCAAACAAGCCAACTGCCATAGATAGGTTACTTATCATCCAATATGATTAGGTAATACCTTTCTGGACTGCATCAAACCGGTAGAAGCTATTTAAGCTAGCTATCTAGGCTAATTGAGGCTGCATGCGCTTTTTCGTCCTACACAGTTAAAAACAACAACAAATCAGAATATAAAGTAGCAGTCTACCTGCTGGCTCTTGGTTGTTGTCGTTGTATCCTATCCTTCTCCTTTAACTTTAAATTACATTTAATTCCATCTTCCATTGATTAGATACTGTATCTCCTGACTTTTGCCTCACACGGAGGCTATTTGACTGTAGCCTATTGCCGCTTTGATGACTTATGATTGGCCAACAACAACAAGCTACACGCACCACTCTCGTGAAAAACCAAGAGCAGCAGCATAAATTATACAATTTCTCTCTCTCTCTCTCCCTCTCTCTCTCTACTGCAGCAGTCACGTTCGGATCTGTATGGGTCCTTCCGGACAAGTCAGGTGAAATGAAACACACCAGAGACCAATGACAATCATATCAGCTCTGACCCAGACCCGTGACATTATTTAGAATTCTGAATCCGGACCTCTCCGATGTTCCTAATGTGTGGTATACTCAGTGTATATGATGTTGAGTCTTGATATTTCAAAGCAGATTAAGGTTCCAGTAGCAGACAGGCACTATAGGAAGCACTATCAAGGGGGCTCCTGAGTGGCGCAGCGGTCTAAGACACTGCATCTCAGTGTATCACAACTGGCCGTGATGGGGAGTCCCATAGGGCTGCGCACAATTGGCCCAGCATCGTCAGGGTTTGGCTGGTGTAGGCCGTCATTGTAAATAAGAATTTGTTCTTAACTGACCTGCCTGGTTAAATAAAAAAAATAAAAAAATAAAGATGACTATATGAACTACATGGTGAAAGGTAAACAAAGGTTACATGAATGGGTTCATCCACAAACAGTTAGACATGTAGGTTAGAGACTCACAGCTGATGGTGATGGTTAGACGCTGGCTGGTTTCACTGCTGATGGGGTTGGACACAGTACATCTGAACGGCCCCTTGTCATACCGGGTCACACTAACTATGGTGAGAGTGCTGTTCCCATCACCAAGCTGAACCCCATCACTGGCTGTGACTTCAGAGCTGCCATTCAGCCAGTGGTAAGAGAAGGGGGAGGAGGCAGAGGAGGAGCAGGACAGACTGACAGAGCTGTTGAACTCCACTAAGTCTGTGTTGTTAGGAGTTATCGCCACATTGGATACTGGCTCTGTGGGTTAAACAAATAACTACTTTTTATTTTCTTAGAATACAAAAGTTTGTTGAAGTACCATTTATCTTCACATTGGATACTGACTATGGGTTAAAAACTTAAAATAACTTTCTATTTTACCAGCAAGCAATATGATTGGTTTTATTCTACACATCAATCATCACAGCTGAATTGAACACATAAGAATCATGCAAAAGGGCTTGACAACCAACTGAAATTAGAAACAGCAACTGAGAACAACTAAGGCTGTGTGCATGAAGTTGCATTCCTCCTCATACCCAGTACATACTACATTTCACAGATGTGCTCAGTTTAGTAAATATCAACATACAGCTACCCCCCCACCTGGCTTGCAAGAATGCCATGGATATGTTTCTAGACCAGGAGGATGATGAATGAAAAATGGGCAACACAAAGTACTCACCATACACCTTCAGTGTTGTGTTTCCAGTCAGTGAGTTTCCCCCAACTGGTGTTATGGTCACTCTGTATTGTCCAGTATCACTCAGGACCAAGTTCCTGAGCTGCAGAGATCCAGTGGAGTTGTCCAGAGTGATCCTTTCTTCAAATCCAGAACCAAAAACATCACCGAAACCAGGCCTTCTGAGTATCATAGTGATAGTTCTGTTAAAAGTCCAGTGTACTGTTTTTTCAGTCTGGGTAGGTGGATTAGTGGTGGTGAAATTCACACTCCCTCCTAATGCTCCATTCAGGGGGGTGTCTGGTAACAAACCTGATCCATAACAAAAACCTGTGGGGACAATGACTAGGTAAATAAAAATGTGTTGAATTAAACAACCTGTACTGTATACTACATGGCAAAAAATGCCAGTTCAAAGGTATCACTATCGTTGAAGGTTATCTTTATGATTTAGTTTAAAATTAAAACTGCCTATCTTCTTCTTTAGACCAATTGTCCATCTTTGATCTTTGTGTATCTGTATATTACTGAGAACAGGAGTTAAAGTCTCACCTGAGAGTACTGCCATGGTCATAGAAACTACTGCAGCTGCTTCCATATCTTCTGATGTCTGTGAGAACGCGCCCTGGTATTCCGTCTGTGATTCAGACTAGTTCTGTCTCCACAAATAAGTATTATAGGATACAGGACTTCAAATAATACCAACACCAAAAACCTGATATGAGGAGGAAATATTGAGATAAATGCATTTATAAGTTACATAGGCTATATGAAGAAACAAATGAACGAACATCCCTATTTGTAGCACAAGGAAGCTGTATGGGGTTTCCCTTCTCTGAGCCAGTTAGACAATGATTCCCTCTATCCCTTTGCAGGCTTTTATTGATAAGCATAGTGGACTTTTTTCCTGACATTTGAGATTATATATTCTAAAAGGTAGTGCTTTATACTCTCTCTTGCCTTTGGTTCTGTTAACACATAATTAAAATAATTTACATTTATTTTAAGTTTACACAGAGGTGTAAACTTAAATCCGCCCATCTCTTGACTATGACTGACTATATTTAATAACATCATTAATAATATTCTAACAAAAAATATCTCCAGCCCCATCCAATAGCGGGGCTGCTTTTGGGCTATAACACAAACTCCAGATTGTGGCTTTAAACTTGGTTTATAACCATAGTTCTATTAAATTCAGAGATCAAATCACACCTATACCACTAGGAGTCAGCAAAGAGCCACAGTGTCCTGTCTTTATGGCTGAGCGCCCTCATCATTAGGATGTGTTGATGTTGATCTCGTGGACTGTCTAGGCTACTTGTAAATTCATAGACAAGAGACATCTTCTCCATTACCTTTATAGCAACCAAGGGATGGTGCTAGCATTTAGCTAAAACCTGAATTCATGATTGTGGTTTTAAATCTTGTTGGGTTGATAGAATTTTTTGAATAAGCCAATTCTTAATTTTACTGCATTTCCCTGTCTCAGCAAAATTCAGCACTGGTATCACCGCACTTATACAATACGTAGCCTAATCATGAGTGGGCTATACCTGAATAAAAGATCCAGGCTCTGAGTGAAGTTTCGCCTATAGGCTACATATCAAGGATCGTTTTCCTCTCCCCCAATCCTGAACCTTAACCATTACCAAGATCAGCGTCTAGAGGCAACTTCACCCAATACCGGCAGGACTCACAAGTGGGTGTGTTAAAATTAAACGAGACGTAACGCTTGCTCACATCGTTCCAGGCGCAAAGGCGACACATCTCAGAGAGTGACGGCTAGAATGGATTCTCCCAATTTACTGCGTTTTATTTTTCTCTATTTGGCTGTCATAGGTAAGATGGAGCCGCATGCGACTAATAATTTTAATGGACAGTATATTATAGTAGGCTATGTCATTATAGTAGGCTATCAAGCAGTTAATGTATGCCTATCCTACCTAAACATGCAATGAATGAAACAGTGGGTATTATTGGTCTATCCTTACATTTGAATAGAAATATGACTTTGGGGAAGATAAACGTATAATTTAAAAGTAACCTTTGATGTGTGATATGACAAACGTGATATGTGATTTAAGATTGGATCGCTCAGTCAAAGCCCATGCATTTATGGTGAGCTCCGAAATAATTGGGACAGTGACATTATAATTTGGGGGGGGGCTTTGTACTCCAGCACTTTGGATTTGAAAGTGCTGGCTGTTAACTTTAATTTGAGTGTATTTTTTTAATCTATATCGTGTTAAGAATGACTACATCAAGCTTGTGATTTAACACATTTGTTGGAATCATTTGCTTTTCGTTTTGGTTGTGTTTTAGATTATATTGTGCCCAATAGAAATTAATGGTACACTATTAGAAAAAGGGTTCCTAAAGGATTCTTTGGCTGTCTCCATAGGAGAACCCTTTTGGTTCCAAGTAGAAGCCTTTTTGGTTCCAAGTAGAACTCTTTTTTTGGTTCCATAGTAGAACCCTTCAAAGGGTTCTCCTATTGGGACAGCCGAAGAAACCTTTTAGGTTCTAGATAGCAATGTTTTTTTTCTATGAGAGTAAACAATGTATTGTGTTATTTTAGAGTCACTTTTATTGTAAATAATAGTTCTGAATAAATCGTGAATAATGATGAGTGAGAAAGTTACAGATGCACAATATCATACCCCCCATATTGTGAACCTCCACCCTTATTGTAATGGGTAGCATGTATTGGGGGTATGACATTTGTGAGTCTAACTTTCTCACACATCATTATTTAAGATTAATTCAGGACTATCAGTTACCATTGTACCATCCACATTCATGTAGAAGTGTTTAGAAACACATTATATTCTTAAATTCAAAATAAACTGAAACACAACCAAAACAAACAGCAAATGCATTCAACAAGCTTGTAGAGTCACATGCTTGATGTAATCATTGCGAGCTAGGAATATGCGACCAAACAAAAGTTTTGACTACTTTAATACATACGAACAAATATGAAAATGTATGCACTTACTACCGTAAATCGCTCTGGATTAGAGGGTCTGTTAAATGCCAAAAACGTATCCCAATATTATTGGTCCCCGAAAATGGGGGGACTATGTTTAAAAAGTGCTATAATTTCTAAATTCTTCACTCAATATGGATAAATATACCCTTAATTAAAATAAAGCTGACCGTCTGCACTTCAACTTCGTGTTTATTATTTCAAATCCAAAGTGCAGTAGTACAAAGCCAAAACAACAAACAATGTGTCACTGTCTCAACACTTTTGGAGATCACTGTAGTTTCCTGAGGGTTGAGGCTGGATAAATGTATATCATTTTAAAATGTGCAGAGCTATGGATGCTGGACTGACTACTGTTTAACACTTTGTTTACAAAAAGTGTGGTACACACTTAAACTACTTTCTTTTAATTTGATTTCTATAGTTTTTTAGGTACATTTGAGGTAGGCTACATACTGTTGGCGTTAATTTACGCTTTAGATTACCTTTTACTAGGGTAATTGACAGGTCATTTGGGAAACATATGGAAGCTTTGAGAACATACAGTGCATTCGGAAGTATTCCTACCCCTTGACTTTTTCCACAATTGTTTATGTTACAGTTTATTCTAAAAGGGATTCAATTGTTTTTTCCCCTCATCAATCAACACACAATATCCCATTATGACGAATCAAAAACAGTTTTTAAAAAATGTTTGCAAATGTATTAAAAATAAAAAACTGAAATATTACATTTACGTTCAGTCCCTTTACTCAGTACTTTGTTGAAGCACCTTTGGCAATGATTACAGTCTCAAGTCTTCTTATGTATGACGCTACAAGCTTGGCACACGTGTACTTGGGGAGTTTCTCCTATTCATCTCTGCAGATCCTCTCAAGCTCTGTCAGGTTGGATGGGGACGTCGGTGCACAGCTATTTTCAGGTCTCTCCAGAGATGTTCAATCGGGTTCAAGTCCGGGCTCTTGCTAGGCCACTCAAGGACATTCAGAGACTTGTCCCAAAGCCACTCCTGCGTTGTCTTGGCTGTGTGCTTAGGGTCCTGTTGGAAGGTGAACATTCACCCCAGTCTGAGGTTCTGATCGCTCTGGAGCAGGGTTTCATCAAGGATCTCTCTGTACTTTGCTCTGTTCATCTTTCTCTTGATCCTGACTAGTCTCCCAGTCTCTGCTGCTGAAAAGCATCCCCACAGCATGATGCTGCCACCACCATGCTTCACCGTAGGGATGATGCTAGGTTTCCTCCAGACGTGACATTCAGGCCAAAGAGTTAAATCTTGGTTTCACCATGGTCTGAGTCCTTTAGGTGTGTTTTGGCAAACTCCAAGTGGGCTATCATGTGCCTTTTACTGAGGAGTGGCTTCCGTCTGGCCACTCTACCGTAAAGGCCTGATTGGCGGAGTGCTGCAGAGATGGTTGTCCTTCTGGAAGGTTCTGCCATCCCCATAGAGGAACTCTGGAGCTCTGTCAGAGTGACCATAGGGTTCTTGATCACCTCCCTGACAAATGCCCTTCTCCCCCGATTGCTCAGTTTGGCCGGGTGGCCAGCTCTAGGAAGAGTCTTGGTGGTTCGAAACTTCTTCCATTTAAGAATGAAGGAGGCCACTGTGTTCTTCGGGACCTTCAATGCTGCAGAAATGTTTTGGTACCCTTCACCAGATCTGTGCCTCCATACAATCCTGTCTCGGAGCTCTACGGACAATTCCTCCGACCTCATGGCTTAGTTTTATCTCTGACATGCGCTGTCAATTGTGGGACCTAATAAAGACAGGTGTGTGCCTTTCCAAATCATGTCCAATCAATGAGGGAAAAAATATTGACGAGGGAAAAAATATATTCAATCCATTTTAGAATAAGGCTCAAATGTAACAAAATGTGGAAAAAGTCAAGAGGTCTAAATAATTTCCGAATGCACGGTATACTAGAATATATATATATATTTTTACATTATACATACAGTATATTTTCATATTATTTATTTTATCTGTGTCCATATTGTGGATAAAACATATGGATCAAGAGATAATAGCCTAATTAATAAAAAAACATCTACAGATAATGGTAATTTGAAAGCAAATATGCAAGTCTTCAACTATTAACTGACACCATATTTACCATACATAGTATATAAAGGATATTCCATGTATATGTAAAGGATATTCCATGCTGAAACAATTGTACTAAACAGCAACTATATTCATTAAGTTAATGGGTTGTATTTAAGATAATGTTTCACAGCTTTGTGTTTCTATTCTTCATATTAAAAATATTTTACTGTATTATTCTATATATTTTATATGTTTAAAAATTACAAAAATTCTTTAAAGTTTCCAAGATTACAATTAAATTACTGGTAGCCTACATTTAGATATTCCATGGAAAGCACATATCCTGAGGCTGCATTTATTGTAGCTGTGGATTTTAACAAGGCTAATCTGAAAACAAGGCTCCCTAAATTTTATCAGCATATCGAATGTGCGACCCGGGCCGGGAAAATCCTGTATCATTGTTATTCTAACTTCCGCGACGCATACAAATCCATTCCCCTGCCCCCCTTTCCGCAAATCTGACCACGACTCCATTTTGTTGCTCCCAGCCTATAGACAGAAATTAAAACAGGAAACGCCCGTGCTCAGGTCTGTTCAACGCTGGTCCGACCAATCTGATTCCACGCTTCAAGATTGCTTCAATCACATGGACTGGGATATGTTCCGCATAGCGTCGGACAATAACATTGATGAATACGCTGATTCGGTGAGCGAGTTTATTAGCAAGTGGGTCGGTGATGTTGTACCCACATCAACTATTAAAACCTTCCCCAACCAGAAACCGTGGATTGATGGCAGCATTCGAGCAAAACTGAAAGCACGAACCACTGCTTTTAATCAGGGTAAGGCGTTCGGAAACATGACTGAATACGAGCTAGGCGTCAGTATAGAGACAAAGTCGAGTCGCAATTCAACGACTCAGACACGAGAGGTATGTAGCAGGGTCTACAGTCAATCACGGACTCCAAAAAGAAAACCAGCCCCGTCGAGGACCACGATGTCTTGCTCCCAGACAAACTAAACAACTTCTTTGCTCGCTTCGAGGACAATACAGTGCCAACGACACGGCCCGCTACCAAAACCTGCGGGCTCTCCCTCACCGCAGCCAACGTGAGTAAAACATTTAAATGTGTTAACCCTCGCAAGGCTGCCTGCCCAGATGGCATCCCTGGCCGCGTCCTCAGAGCATGCGCAGACCAGCTGGCTGGTGTGTTTACGGACATATTTAATCAATCCTTATCCCAGTCTGCTGTTCCCACATGCTTCAAGAGGGCCACCATTGTTCCTGTTCCCAAGAAAGCTAAGGTAACTGAGCTAAGGTAACGTCATCATGAAGTGCTTTGAGAGACTAGTCAAGGATCATATCACCTCCATCCTACCTGACACCATAGACCCACTCCAATTTGCCTACCGTCCCAATAGGTCCACAGACAACGCAATCGCAATTACACTGCACACTGCCCTAACCCATCTGGACAAGAGGAATACCTATGTAAGAATGCTGTTCATCGACTACAGCTCAGCATTTAACACCATAGTACCCTCCAAACTTGTCATTAAGCTCGAGACCCTAGGTCTCGACCCCGCCCTGTGCAACTGGATCCTGGACTTCCTGACGGGACACCCCAGGTGGTGAGGGTTGGAAACAACATCTCCACCCCGCTGATCCTCAACACTGGGGCCCCACAAGGGTGCGGTCTCAGCCCTCTCCTGTACTCCCTGTTCATCCATGACTGCGTGGCCAAGCACGCCTCCAACTCAATCATCAAGTTTGCAGACGACACTACAGTGGTAGGCTTGATTACCAACAATGACGAGACGGCCTACAGGGAGGAGGTGAGGGCCCTCGGAGTGTGGTGTCAGGAAAATAACCTCTCACTCAACGTCCAACAAAACAAAGGAGATGATCGTAGACTTCAGGAAACAGCAGAGGGAGCACCCCTCTATCCACATCGACAGGACAGTAGTGGAGAAGGTGGAAAGTTTTAAGTTCCTCGGCGTACACATCACGGACAAACTGAAATGGTCCAACCACACAGACAGCGTGGGGAAGAAGGCGCAACAGCGCCTCTTCAACCTCAGGAGGCTGAAGAAATTCGGCTTGTCACCAAAAACACTCAGAAACTTCTACAGATGCACAATTGAGAGCATCCTGTCGGGCTGTATCACCGCCTGGCACGGCAACTGCTCCGCCCACAACCGTAAGGCACTCCAGAGGGTAGTGAGGTCTGCACAATGCATCACCGGGGGTAAACTACCTGCCCTCCAGGACACCTACACCACCCGATGTCACAGGAAGGCCAAAAAGATAATCAAGGACAACAACCACCCAAGCCACTGCCTGTTCACCCCGCTATCATCCAGAAGGTGAGGTCAGTACAGGTGCATCAAAACTGGGACCGAGAGACTGAAAAACAGCTTCTATCTCAAGGCCATCAGACTGTTAAACAGCCATCACTAACATTGAGTGGCTGCTGCCAACATACTGACTCAAATCTCTAGCCACTTGAAAAATTGGATGTAATAAATTTATCACTAGCCACTTTAAACAATGCCACTTTATATAATGTTTACATATCCTAGATTACTCATCTCATATGTATATACTGTACTCTATACCATCTACTGCATCTTGCCTATGCCGTTCGCCCATCGCTCATCCATATATTTATATGTACATACTCGTATTCATTCCTTTACACTTGTGTGTATAAGGTAGTTGTTGTTAAATTGTTAGATTACTTGTTAGATACTACTGCATGGTCGGAACTAGAAGCACAAGCATTTCGCTACACTCGCATTAACATCTGCTAACCATGTGTATGTGACAAATAAAATTTGATTTGATTTAGAAAGTGTCATGGAGATTCAGTACTGAGAGAGATATGGGCATTTCTTCAAACAATCATCTTTATTGAATATCGATGAATTATTGCAATAATGAGGCTGGTCGACCTCCCCACACTTGAGTGTTGGACCGAGTAACCTAACTTTTACACAAATGCAGAGTACTATATATAGCTGACACTAACAATGCTCAGTCATGGTTGGTTCAACCCCCTCCATGCAGACCAAGGAGCATCATAAGCCACTCTGGGTTCATCCTGTCGTTATCTGCACATGGGTTGTTGTCTTAACCCTTCACTGGCTTAGTTTCCCAGATACAAGGATGATTTAGAGACAATGAGGAATTGTTATAAACTCATCCTGGCTATCTCTATCTCAGTTACACCCACCACATCCTGTCTATGTAATGCAGATTTTAACTCATTTGTCAATTCAAGCCATCTCTGGTGAACATACGGACAGATTAGCTGTAGGGAACTAGAGTGGAGACCATAAAAACACAGACACTAACAGGACAGAAATATCCTCTTATTAGTTAAGTATTGACTGCTAACTATTAATATCACACAAATCAGGTAAATATGTAATTTTTCTATCACAAAAGTTACCATGGATATTATCTTCCTTTGCAACCCTATTCATTACATAAATACAGTAGTATAATTGTAGTATATCAAATTGCGTAAACAAAGCAGACACTGATATTTATTGACATTTATTTTAGTCAATAATGCATGATTGTAGAATCTTTTGAAGTTAAAAGAACGTCATCCTGTGAATATCATGTTGTTTATGACTCCATGTAACAACTTGTTTTTGTTCCCACAGGTTTTTGTTATGGATCAGGTTTGTTACCAGACACCCCTCTGAATGGAGCATTAGGAGGGAGTGTGACTTTCACCACCACTAATCCACCTGCCCAGACTGAAAAAACAGTAGACTGGACTTTTAACAGAACTATCGCTATCATACGCAGAATGCCTGGTGTCAGTGATCTTTTTGGATCTGGATATGAAGAAAGAGTCACTCTGGACAACTCCACTGGATCTCTGCAGCTCAGGAACTTGGTCCTGAGAGATACTGGACAATACAGAGTGACCATAACACCAGTTGGGGGAAATTCACTGACTGGAAACACTACACTGAAAGTGCATGGTGAGTACCCAGTGCTGCCGCAGGTAATATACACTGAGTTATACACTCAGCCAGTTTATTATGTACACCCATCTAGTACCAGGTCGGACCCCCCTGAAGGGATGTACCCGATCTGCAACAATGTCCAGACAGGCTGTGGCTTTCAAACAGTTGGTATCAACGAACCTAACGTGTGCCAGGAAAACATTTCCGACACCATTACACCACCACCACCAGCCTGTATTGTTGATTCCAGGCACGATGCTGCTAACACCAAATCCTGACTCTGTCTTCCACATGACGCAAGACGAACCAGGATTCGACGGGCAATGTTTTTCCTCTTCTCAATTGTCCAGTGTTGGTGATCGCGTGCCCACTGGAGCCACATCTTCTTGTTTTTAGCTGATAGGAGTGGAATCCGGTGTGGTCGTCTACTGCAATCACCCATCCGTGACAAGGATCGTCGAAATGTGTGTTCCAAGTTGCCGTTCTGTACACCACTGTTGTGCTGCGCCATTATTTGTCTGTTTGTGACCCACCTGCTAGCTTGCACAATTCTTGCCGTTCTCCTCTCTCATCCAAGAGCTGTTTTCACTGCTGACTGGCAGTTTTTTTTTTTTTTTTGTCGCACCATTCTCGGTAAACCCTAGTCCCTGTCATGCGTGAAAAGCCCAGGAGGCCAGCTGTTTCTAAAATACTGGAACCGGCGTGCTTGGCACCGACGATCATACCCTACTCAAATACACTTAGGTCACTCGTTTTGCCCATTCTAATGTTCAATCAAACAGTAACTGAATACCTTGATGCCTGTCTGTCTGCTTTAAATAGCAGACCACGGCCGTGGTACTCACTGTATATAGGAGCTAACCATTTTTGTAAACTTGTTGGTGTACCTAAATAACTGTGTGTACAGTCGTGGCCAAAAGTTTTGAAAATGACACAAATATGAATTTCCACAAAGTTTGGTGCTTCAGTGTCTTTAGATATTTTTGTCAGATGTTACTATGGAATACTGAAGTATAATTACATGCATTTCAACGGTGTCAAAGGCTTTTATTGATAATTACATGAAGTTGATGCAAAGAGTCAATATTTGCAGTGTTGACCCTTCTTTTTCAAGAACTCTGCAATCCGCCCTGGCATGCTGTCAATTAACTTCTGGGCCACATCCTGACTGATGGCAGCCCATTCTTGCATAATCAATGCTTGGAGTTTGTCAGAATTTGTGGGTTTTTGTTTGTCCACCCGCCTCTTGAGGATTGACCACAAGTTCTCAATGGGATTAAGGTCTGGGGAGTTTTTTTACCCCAGTCCTCAGCAGTCCAATCCCTGTACCTTTTGCAGAATATCAGTCTGTCCCTAATGTTTTTCCTGAAGAGAAGTGGCTTCTTTGCTGCCCTTCTGGTCCTTTTGGTCAACTGGTCCTTTTGTGGCAGGGTTGAAATGCAGTCTAAATGTTTTTTTGTGATTCAGTTCATTTGGATGGCAAAGAGGGACTTTGCAATTCATCTGATAACTCTTCATGGCATTCTGGAGTATATGCAAATTGCCATCATACAAACTGAGGCATTAGAAAATTAATATTTGTGTCATTCTCAAAACTTTTGGCCACGACTGTATGCTTAGGGTCATTGACCTGTTGGAAGGTGAACCTTCGCCCCAGTCTGAGGTCCTGAGTGCTCTGGAATAGATTTTCATCAAGGATCTCTCTGTACGGCCTCCCGAGTGGCGCAGCGGTCTAAAACACTGCGTCGCAGTGCTAGAGGCGTTACTACAGACCTGGGTTAATTCCCGGGTTGTGATGCAACCAGCCGTGTCCGGCAGTCCTATAGGACGGCACACAATTGGCCCGGCGTCATCCGGGTTAGGGGAGGGTTTGGCCGGTGAGGCTTTACTTGGCTCATTGCACTCTAGAGACTCCTTGTGGCGGGCCAGGTGCCTGCGGGCTGACCCCGGTTACCAGTTGAACGGTGTTTCCTCCGACACATTGGTGCGGCTGGCTTCCGGGTTAAGCAGGTGGGTGTTAAGGAGTAAGGTTAGGTGGGTCATGTTTCGGAGGACGCATGACTCCACCGGCCGAGCCCGTTGGGGAGTTACAGCGATGAGACAAGATCGAAAAAGGGGGTAAAAAAAAAATATTAAAGGATTTCTGTACTTTGCTCCATTCATCTTTCCCTCGATCCTGGCTAGTCTCCCTGTCCCTGCCGCTGAAAAACATCCCAACAGCATGATGCTGCCACCACCGTGCTTCACCTTAGGGATGGTGCCAAGTTTCCTCCAGACGTTTGGCATTCAGGATAAAAAGGTTCTGTCTTGGTTTCATCAGACCAGAGAATCTTGTTTCTCATGGTATGAGAGCCCTTTCTGTGCCTTTTGGCAAACTCCAAGTGGGCTGCCGTGCGTTTTACTGAGGAGATGCTTCCGTCTGGCCACTCTACAATAAAGGCCTGATTGGTGGAGTGCTGCAGAGATGTTTGTCCTTCTCCTATCTCCACAGAGGAACTCTAGAGCACTGTCAGAGTGACCATCGGATTCTTGGTCACCTCCCTAATGTAATCCATTTTAGAATAAGGCTGTAACGTCACACAATGTGGAAAAAGTCAAGGGGTCTGAATACTTTTTGAATGCACTTTGGGTGAAATGTTTTATTGCTTTGGGTGAAATTGTGTGCCAAGCTAAGAAAAAGTTGTTATTGTGTTTTTAACCCACAGAGCTAGTCTCCAATGTAATGATAACTCCCAATGACACAAACTTAGTGGAGTTCAACAGCTCAGTCAGTCTGTCCTGCTTCTCCTCTGGCTCCTCCCTCTCTTACCTGTGGCTGAATGGCAGCTCTGAGGTAACAGCCAGTAATGGAGTTCAACTTGGTGATGGGAACCGCACTCTCACCATTATCCGTTTGACCCGGTATGACCAGGGACCGTTCAGTTGCATAGTTTCCAACCCCATCAGCAGTGCTAACGAGACTATAACCCTCAGCATCAGCTGTAAGTCGCTAACCTGCATGTCTAACCCTTTCTTAGTTAAATGTGAACAAAGCCAATAATGATATCTTTGTTAACCTTTCACCATGTAGTTCATATAGTCATCTTTATAGTGCTTCCCATAGTGCATGTCTGCTACTGGATGCTTCATCTGCTTTGAAATAACAAAACTCATACTGTATGAATAATCTATTATGCTCTGTTATTTAATACCGGTATGGTAGTTTAAGTTTAAATCAAGGCTATTAATATATTTTCCATATTTTATATGGCACCAACTTATCATGCTTTGGAACAGTGTTGTCTTAATATGGCTTAATTTTGTCCACTGAATCAAGCCTGTCTACTCCAGTGCTTAATTTGAGACGGATCCTGCCAGAACAGGATCCGGCACCTCTCCGTTTTGTACTGTTTTGTTCCAGAACCTATTTAGCCGGATCTGGCACCTCTCCTGGCATGAAAAATATTTTCCACAGTTTTTGCAAAGTAAAAATGTGAATAAAAGCGATCAAAGTTCATTTGAGTTGTCTCTTAGTTAATTATCCTGCCCCCACAAAAATAGGTAATTTGAAAAAGTTGATTTTCAGCCCGGGCCTAATATTCCAGGAGTTGAATTGGGTTGGGCCTGCCCTGGTTCATGGTTTACGCAACATTGTAACCAATGTTTGAGACCAACGCGTGGCCGTGGCTGTGCGTGAAGCGCACCACTATTTCTCACATAACTCTGAGATTCACTTCCTATGATCTCTCTCTACTCTGATAGACATGAGCCTGCAACTCTCATCTTTCCAGCGTTGCACTTCCTTATAGAATCATAGCCACGCAAAAGGTTCTGAACAAACTGCAGTGCCCCTAACTAAATAGAAATACATTAGCCGAAGTTATAGAATTACTGCTGTCTGTTCAGAAATACATGACATAATTCAGAATAGCCTACTACACCATGAAAAGGCCTATAATTTAGCAACAGAGGATCAATAGCTCTGGATTGTAGCCTCGCATCGGGAATGTGTGGCAAATCTGTCAGTGAAAAAACAGCATGCAGACAAAACAGGGAAAACACAGGTTGGAAAGCAATTGTCTCCTGCTGAAAAAAGAAGACTATGCTGTAGGCTACCAAAATATTTGATCAACTTCCAAATACTGTTTTACGAGAGAGAGCGAGAAAGAGAGAGAAAGAGAGAGAGAGAGGCTTTTGGCACGACCACATCAGCCATCACACCTAGGCCTAGACTATTGATGGATTCAAGACAGGGTTGTTTTTATTGATCTCAGATTCTCAGTTTGTCAGTGTCAAAGTAGCCTGCCATTTCGATAATTTGTGCGATATTAAACAAGATTCTGCCAAAGTCTCCAGTTTATACAGTGAGGGAAAAAAGTATTTGATCCCCTGCTGATTTTGTATGTTTGCCCACTGACAAAGAAATGATCAGTCTATAATTTTAATGGTAGGTTTATTTGAACAGTGAGAGACAGAATAACAACAAAAAAATCCAGAAAAACGCATGTGAAAAATGTTATAAATGGAATTGCATTTTAATGAGGGAAATAAGTATTTGACCCCTCTGCAAAACATGACTTAGTACTTGGTGGCAAAACCCTTGTTGG
>QNTS01001250.1:233530-261019 GCA_003317085.1 Hucho hucho
CTGAGGGAAGGAGGTTCTCACCCAAGATTTGACGGTACATGGCCCCGTCCATCGTCCCTTTGATGCGGTGAAGTTGTCCTGTCCCCTTAGCAGAAAAACACCCCCAAAGCATAATGTTTCCACCTCCATGTTTGACGGTGGGGATGGTGTTCTTGGGGTCATAGGCAGCATTCCTCCTCCTCCAAACACGGCGAGTTGAGTTGATGCCAAAGAGCTCCATTTTGGTCTCATCTGACCACAACACTTTCACCCAGTTGTCCTCTGAATCATTCAGATGTTCATTGGCAAACTTCAGACGGGCATGTATATGTGCTTTCTTGAGCAGGTGGACCTTGCGGGCGCTGCAGGATTTCAGTCCTTCACGGCGTAGTGTGTTACCAATTGTTTTCTTAGTGACTATGGTCCCAGCTGCCTTGAGATCATTGACAAGATCCTCCCGTGTAGTTCTGGGCTGATTCCTCACCATTCTCATGATCATTGCAACTCCACGAGGTGAGATCTTGCATGGAGCCCCAGGCCGAGGGAGATTGACAGTTCTTTTGTGTTTCTTCCATTTGCGAATAATCGCACCAACTGTTGTCACCTTCTTACCAAGCTGCTTGGCGATGGTCTTGTAGCCCATTCCAGCCTTGTGTAGGTCTACAACCTTGTCCCTGACATCCTTGGAGAGCTCTTTGGTCTTGGCCATGGTGGAGAGTTTGGAATCTGATTGATTGCTTCTGTGAACAGGTGTCTTTTATACAGGTAACAAGCTGAGATTAGGAGCACTCCCTTTAAGAGTGTGCTCCTAATCTCAGCTCGTTACCTGTATAAAAGACACCTGGGAGCCAGAAATCTTTCTGATTGAGAGGGGGACAAATACTTATTTCCCTCATTAAAATGCAAATCAATTTATAACATTTTTCACATGCGTTTTTCTGGATTTTTTTGTTGTTATTCTGTCTCTCACTGTTCAAATAACCCTACCATTAAATTTTTGACTGATAATTTCTTTGTCAGTGGGCAAACGTACAAAATCAGCAGGGGATCAAATACTTTTTTCCCTCATTGTAAAAGGCCAGCAGTTTCCCAGACCTTAGGCTACTAAAAATGTTCCACATGTGTGCAACTTCTATAAGTACCTCTACTCTACTGCTCTATGCAAGTGCAATGATATGCATGCAATGCTTTATGATAGGTGATTTTTCCCCCACTACCTCAGAACTCCCCAGGTCACCCCACTCTTGCGCTCACTGTTTGTTCGACACCTCCCGATTTACAAATTAAGCACTGGTCTACACTCTTAGAAAAAAATGGTTCCAAAAGGATTCTTCAGCTGTCCCCATAGGAGAACCCTTTTTGGTTCCAGGAGGAACCCTTTTTGGTTCCATGTAGAACCCTGTGTGAAGTGTTTTACATGGAACCCAAAAGGGTTATACCTCGAACCAAAAAGGTTCTACCTGGAACCAAAACGGGTTCTTAAAAGGGTTTTCCTATCTGGACAGCCGAAGAACCCTTTTGGGTTGAAGATTGCACCTTTTTTCTAAGAGTGTACTGTACGTTTTTGGTGGCTGATTGCTGGTGATGGGATACCTTCCTTAGATATATGCATTCTACCGTTGACATATCTTGGGTGGGTCATTTCAACGTGGTCTTTATTCTCTATAGCACTGCTGTACATCACATTTGGTTGACTTACCTTCATTACTGCTGGTGTTAAACTTGGACAATTCATTACAGATGGTCCAGAAAACACAGCAATGAAGGTGATCCCTGCAGATTTACATTATCAATCAGGAACAAACCTCACTCTGTCCTGCTCAGCTGAGTCCAGTCCCATTGCAGAGTTTCAGTGGGCTCTAAATGGAACACTGCTGTCCAATAAGGGACCAGAACTCAGGTTGGAGAACATTCAGTCCAATCAGAGTGGTAGCTACAGCTGTTGGGCCTATAATACCAGAACCCTGAGGTACCAAACATCTGGACTCTCTGACATCACTGTGCTGGGTAAGTGGTAGAGAGGAGATGGAGAAACAGTCATGGGAGGAAAGAGAGAGACTGATTTGGGGGAGTCATGTTTGAACTGACTGAAATGTTTGTGCTCAAGTCCTTGAGTACACCATTTCCCTTTCCTTCCATTTTATACAAACATTTAGACAGGTAGTCTACTCCTCTTTGTAGTAGAACAGATAATCTCTTTAAACAGATATATACACATATTCATGTAATACAATAGATGGCCTTAATCACCCCCAGACACACCTGGCTAACTGATGGGTCATGTTATCATCTGGCAAAGTGGAGTCTTTTGTTTAGTCATGTAGCTAGCTAGCTAAACAATTAACCATAATCCCAACACATACTACTAGCAATACAAACGTATTGTCATAGCTAGCCACCATGCATGACATGCTGTAATATGAATCTGCAGGTAGCTAAAACTAACCAACTAGTTCAATGTTAGCTAGCTAGCTAACATTAGGCTATAACTAGCAATGCAAATTGGTTTCTGAGATACGATTAATATTACTACACAGATCATACATGTATCGTTAGCTAGCGAGCCAGCAAGCTAAAGTTTGTTGGCTAGCTAACAGTACGCTTTAACTTGCAATAAAAACAACGCTCTGTCAAAATTTGAAATGTATAATATCTGAAAATGTAGCTAGACTCTTATCCGTATAACGTAAACTCACTCACTTTTGTACATCACGCTGGTCTGTACAATTGACCTTATTTTAGCAACAAAAAACGTAATGCTTCCAGATCAACTGTAATGTCAATTCTATTGTAAAGCACAATTTCTCCCCTTTCCAACAAAATCAATGACGAGACCGTCGTGATGCCCATCTCTGCATGATTCAAAAAGGCAATGAGTTCTGTCGGGTCTTTTTAAAAATGCCAGGTGGGGAAGCGAAACCTATGCGTGCTAGTGAGAAGGAGAGATGTTGTGTGGGGAAATTGCTTATTTTTTTCACTCGATCTGTCCAACTTATCACCTTATCGCCTCTAAAATGTAAATAAAACAGTATAAAGAGTTTATATAATGTGTCATTACATATTACATACCTATTTTAAGGTTTGTGTCGAATTGGAATCGGGTTTTTAGGGCGGTGCTAAAGTGATCTTCAGAAGTAAACAGTGGCTTTTGAGAGTCATGATCGCTTGCAGTGATGACGCAAAAAATGACTAGGTATCCCCCCTTACCCCAGTCCCTGTCCCTTCCTTGTTTTAAACGGTGAGAGAAGTGCTACACCTGGTGGAGAGATTGTAATACAGAAATAGTTGTATGTGTGCTGTACATTACGGCATGACACGCCACGATGTAACGGAGGGTCAATTGTTTCTACTTTTCTCCAATACTATAGAGCCATTACCATGTCGATCAAAGCTTGAATAGAAACGTAGTTTACACCCCAGATTTTGAAGTCAACACAGTCGCTACAGTCCCATTAGTTTTCTTTGCAGCCTCGTTTGAATGTCGAAGTTGCGCACATTTGTACGGAATGGGGTAAGTTTACATTACATGGATGAACGCTTCACAGCAGACAGCAACCCCTTAACTCCATTTTGTTTGTAGCTACAGCTTGTTTTTTGGCCCGCGTTGTGTAAACTCACGCCACTTCACACTGACCGTGTGCAGAAAGTAGTCCATTACTATTTTTTCCCACTGATCTTTGTCAATAACGCATGCAAAATTCAGGGCAGCAATGTTGTTGAAAGCAGTAGCAACCCTTTTGCAGTTCTCCATGGCTAACGTTATATTTTTCAAAAAGCCACGTTAGCAAGGATTATCTACACATACTGAGCAGCTCACGTAATAGACAGAAGCATTCTACATGGCAGACCAATCCAAACTAATCTCTTGGCATGTCCAGCCCATCCATTATCTCAGACAATGATGGCTAGCGAGAAAGCTCCTGTCTTTTTCCGTGGCTAAATCAACTAGGCTTGTAATTTAACCAGTGGCGATTTTAGCATCTAAATCTTGGTGGGGCAAACTCAAAAACTATTTCTTAGATGCATGCCAGCAAAGACACTACACTACACTACACTATACATTCATTGAACTATAAAGGTGACAAACAGTACCCACAAACTGTTAGGGTCTACATAAAGCTGTCCAAACTTCAGAGCTTTCTTTTCAGCACCATGGAGTGAATCCTTACCACCGCTACATCAGCTGAGCCTTGTTTGTCAGCGAAACAGTTCATTCAGCCTCATTTATCATTTACTGCCAAGATTCAGGAGAAGACCCAGATGCGGACAGTTTCGAAGTAACAAAAGTTGATTACAAAAACAGGGGGGCAGGCAAACAACAGGTCAAGGGCAGGCAGAGGTCAGTAATCCAGAGCAGCGTCCGAAGGTACAGAACGGCAGGCAGACTCAGGGTCAGGGCAGGCAGAGGTCAGTAATCCAGGGTGGTGTGACAAGGTACAAAACGGCAGGCAGGGTCAGTGCAGGCAGAATGGTAAAAACCAGGAAAACTAGAAAACAGGAACTAGAGCAAGACAGGAGCACGGGGAAAACTGCTGGTAGGCTTGACGAAAGAAAACCAACTGACAACAGACAACAGACAAGCAGAGAACACAGGTATAAATACACTGGGGATAATGTGGAAGTTGGGCGACACCTGGAGGGGGGGTGGAGACAACCACAAAGACAGGTAAAACAGATTAGGGTCTTTTTAAAAAACATGGCCGATACGGCTGACGTGGTTTCTACTGACAAGTGAGATGTACAAACTATGACATAAGGTAACGATGAGCGGATAAGAGAAAATCCATAATTTTGATTAAGACATTTATGAGTGAGCTAGGACAGATGTAGTCACTATAACTATTTGTTCAGCACTTTTGAAATGGACATCGACAGAATTCATAACATCAGCCGTTCTTACAGTATTCTCCCTGTGCACCAAGTCAGAACCATAGGATAAATAAAGGGGGCATATAAGCAAATATTGAATGCTTTTACAGTAGTTGATGATTACAGGTAGTGATTACAGGTAGTGGCAGGAGTGGTTAGAGTGTTGGGTCAGTAACTAAAAGTTTGCTGGATTGAATCCCGCAACTGACAAGGTAAAAATCGGTCATTCTGCCCCTGAGCAAGGCAGTTAACCCCCTGTTCCCCGGGTCCTGGAGACGTGGATGTCGATTATGACAGCCCCCCGCACCTCGTGTGATTCAGAGGGGTTAAATGCGGAAGACACATTTCAGTTGAAGGCATTCAGTTGTACAACTGACTAAGTATTTCCCTTTTCCATTTCTCTAAAAGCGGCTATAGGCTACATTCAAAGGGGTTGGGTCAGAACAGTAGGCTTTGTTTTGAGGGAGAAAAGGACCAAATTATTAGGGTGAGGCATATGGGCACAACAGCTTACCACACAACATACACTTATTATTACTTTCTTAGATATAGTATACATAGCTCCCTGGCATATTACATCATTTATGCAGCAGCGTACAATACATTTTTGGACTCACTTTGTTGTGCTGTGCCCACTTGAACAGCAAGGTGGCGTGGAGGTCGAATCATGACGTCAGGGATCTTCAGGTCGGAGCTCTAGAAAAATGCCAGAGTCCCCAACTTGAAATTCCGAGTTGAATGACCATTCATAACGTATCTTCCCAAGTTGTCTTGAACTCACTTGAGTCTGAGATTTCCTGGTTCCGAGTTTCCAGTTGTTTTGAATACATGGCCAATGTATTCAAACTTTTCTGGCCCATGGTGTTACATGTGAATGTTTATCCTTTTAAGCTTGGAAAAGAGACCATTAAACCCAGACTTCGACCACACAACCATTCCAGTGAATAGCAGGCTAGTGATTGCTTTGCAACGCTTGCAGTTAGCCACTGATTCCAAACCACTGATTGTTACATTTGCAATTTCCAGCTTGTGTAATGTTCATGTCCAATGATAGATGAGCACCGATACATTTCTCTTCATATTTTATTTTATTTTTATTTATTTTACCGTTATTTTACCAGGTGAGTTGACTGAGAACACGTTCTCATTTACAGCAACGACCTGGGAAATAGTTACAGGGGAGAGGAGGGGGATGAAAGAGCCAATTGTAAGCTGGGGATGATTAGGTGACCATGATGGTGTGAGGGACAGCTTGGGATTGACAAGGATTGAAAAGGATTTGCCAGTAGATTGTCGACTTGATTCATGATCATGACTGCTTGTCTAGCTTGCTAGCTAAGAAAGTATGATGTTGACATGATCAGTCCAATCAAAGCAACAGTAGAAATAACGTGATTTGACGTAATTTTATGTGGCCAATAACCTTGAGACCTTTTAGATTTGCACTTCTAATGTAAATCTATGGTAGCACCCAAGGGGCTTGAATTTCTGAGCTCTCTAGCTTTTGCGGTGATGTAGTGTCCCCTTGAGTGACAGAGCACTGAGCCAATCATGGCGCAACTAGAGAACATTACCAACCCCTATGCTCCGTATGTTCTGCTGGCTGCCCCACCACCACAGAAAGCACTGAGCTAGGCTGAAACACCTGCATTTTGGAGCGGCCTTACTCAAGAAAGCCAAAAAGAGACCATGTTTGTCTATGGCTTTATTAACTCACTGATTATTTTTATTTTACATTGATTGTGTCGCGCTGGTATAAAGGATTTGGACAGGCGCAGGAATACATAATCTGGGTTTTTAATAACCCAAAACAAACACTTTATACAAAACACTGGGATGTACCCAAACAAAAGAGTGAGGGTAAACCTCGTAGACCGACACAGGACGAGACCCGTAATACACAAAACATGCAGCACAGGCTGAGACAATGCTTAGGTACTCACACGACTAACAGACATGGGAACAATAATCGACAGCCCAATGGGGAAACAAGGGGCACATTTAGTGTTGCTCTTAACCAATCCCTTTAATGGTTAAGGTTAGGTTTGGGAAAGAGTAATCTGATCCTAGATCAGTAGTTAATGACAACTTCTACTTTGATCACAAACAAACCGACCAATAGTCTATACCTCAGTATAAAAGTAAGGATGGAACAATTAAAACGACAAGAACTAAAGACATGACAACATTATTAGAAATGATTATAATAGGAGCCTAGAAGGCCGGTGACGTCGACCTCCGGAACTGGTGAACAGAATGAGCAGCAGTACCGGGGGGATCCATGACAGTTTGTAAACTGATATGTGAGGATGGAACAATTAAAACGACAAGAACTAAAGACATGACAACATTATTAGAAATGATTATAATAGGAGCCTAGAAGGCTGGTGACGTCGACCTCCGGAACTGGTGAACAGAATGAGCAGCAGTACCGGGGGGATCCATGACAGTTTGTAAACTGATATGTGACACGTATAAATGCCAAAATAACATGCAAAACCAGGCTCCCTAAAAAAAGGAAACGTTGATTGATGGGTCGCCACTGAATTTAATAATGGTTAAAACTGTTACTGTTTGACAATATAATATATAATCTACATTATCAAACCAACCTGATTAATATAACCTTATCATTCACAGAACCCATATCTGGTGCTACCATCACACCTACCCCAAACCCTCCAATCATCAAGGGGAGAAATGTAACCCTAACCTGTGATGCTTCTGGCTCCATCATCACTAGAGACTGGATGAAGGATGGTCAGCATTTGTCTGCTGGTGTCAACATAACCATCTCTAAGGATAAGAAGACATTATTTATCAGTCCTGTGAATAAAGGTGATGCTGGAAAATACCTGTGTAAACTCATCAACCCAGTCAGCTCTGCTGAGGCTGAATACAGTCTGACTGTAAACTGTAAGTAGTTTGCTATAACCCTGAGGTTAAGTTTATACTGCATTTTCACTATTTATATGTTACAATCTGACCATCACAGAAAATGCTGTGGAAATAAATATATTAAAGAGAGTAATTGGACATATACGGATGGATTTCATTGTAATGTGAATACATGTACCTGTATGTTCTTGTGTTTATGAAACACAATATAACAACAACACATTTCATCTACTGACAACCATCCTAACCCCAACTTCAACCTAACAAACACATAGGCATGTCTTCCTACTTATCTCTGTGTTACAGATGGACCTGAGAAGGTAGGTATCATCAACAGCCCAAATGAAATAGAAGTAGGACAGAAGTTTACATTGACCTGCTCTGCTGATTCCATACCGACTGCTAATTACACCTGGATGCACAATGGAACAGAGATACCTGGACAATCACCTGAGTTCACTAAAGAGAAGAGTGAATACTCTGACAGTGGGAATTACACCTGTACAGCAACAAATGATGTCACTGGGAACAAAATAGAATCTCTGGTCCATAAACTGTCAGTAAAAGGTAAAGTTAGCAGAGTATGTAGAGACAATACAAAGATAGTAAATATGCTGAACAAAAATATAAATGCAGCATGCAACAATTTCAAAGAATGTAATGAGTTATAGTTCATATAAGGAAATCAGTCAGTTGAAATAAATTCATTAGACCCTAATCTATGGATTTCATATGACTGGGAATACAGATACGCATCTTTTAGTCACATACATCTTTAAAAAAAGGTAGGCGTGGATCAGAAAACCAGTATCTGGTGTGACCAACATTTGCCTCATACTGCGCGACACATCTCCTTCGCATAGAGTTGATCAGGCTGTTGATTGTGGCCTACGGAATGTGGTCACACTCCTCTTCAATGGCTGTGTAAAGTTGCTGGATATTGACAGGAACTGGAACACACTGTCGTACACATTGATCCAGAGCATCTCAAACAGGTTCAGTGGGTGGCATGTCTGGTGAGTATGCAGGCCATGGAAGAACTGGGACATTTTCAGCTTCCAGGAATTGTGTACAGATCCTTGCAACATGGGGCTGTGCATTATCATGCTGAAACATAAGGCGATGGCAGCAGATGAATGGCATGACATTGGGCCTCAGGATCTCGTCACGGTATCTCTGTGCATTCAGATTTCCATCCATAAAATGCAATTGTGTTCATTGTCCGTAGCTTATGCCTGCCCATACCATAACCCCACCACCACCATTGGGGCACTGTGTTTACAACATTGACATCAGCTAACCGCTCGCCCACACAACGCTATACACATGGTCTGCGGGAGTGAGGCCGGTAGAGAAATGAACATTACATTCTTTGGCAACAGCTCTGGTGGGCATGCCTGCAGTCAATTGCACACTTCCTCAAAAGTGCACCTGTGTAATGTTCATGGTATTTAATCAGCTTCTTGATATGCTCCATCTGTCAGGTGGATGTATTATCTTGGCAAAGTAGAAATGCTCACTAACAGGGATGTAAAAAAAAGCCAAAATTTGAGAGAAATAAGCTTTTTGTGCATATGGAAAATGTCTGGGATCTTTTATTTCAGCTCATAAACCCTGGGACCAAAACGTTACATGTTGTATTTATATTTTTGTTCAGTGTAGATAGTATTTACATGTTTTAACTTGATAGAAGGTGATTCAATCATATTAGTTTTGCTATCTTGTGTTAATATAGTGCCTTTAGGTATGTTTGTTGTGTTGTAATTGTCAGCCAAATCAGATGCACTGTAACGTGCAATAACACTTGTTCATTGTGTGTAGCCTGTCTCTTATCTCTGTATGGTTCTCTATCTGGTCTCTGCAGAGGAGGGCTCTCTATCTCAGGGTCTGTCTGCTGGTGCCATCGCTGGGATTGTGATTGGAGTATTGTTGGTTGTGGGAGTGGCAGTTGGTGTGGCAGTCTACTTCACAAAGAAAAAGGGGTGAGGAAAAGGAATTCATTTTGTTGTAAAATAATTTTTAATTCTGAAATGAGACAGTTTAAAATCAGATGAATGTATTTAGTAATAAATAAAGAATGATATTACATATCAACGTTTTGCATGAAAAAGTTTTATAGTGCAATCCATTTCACTGAAGTACAGTCATGGCCAAAAGTTTTGAGAATGACACAAATATTAATTTCCACAAAGTTTGCTGCTTCAGTGTCTTTAGATATTTTTGTAAGATGTTACTATAGAATACTGAAGTATAATTACAAGCATTTCATAAGTGTCAACGGGTTTATTGACAATTACATGAAGTTGATGCAAAGAGTCAATATTTGCAGTGTTGACCGTTCTTTTTCAAGACCTCTGCAATCCACCCTGGCATGCTGTCAATTAACTTCTGGGCCACATCCTGACTGATGGCAGCCCATTCTTGCATAATCAATGCTTGGAGTTTGTCAGGATTAGTGGGGTTTTGTTTGTCCACCCGCCTCTTGAGGATTGACCATAAATTCTCAATGGGATTAAGGCCTGGGGAGTTTCCTGGCCATGGACCCAAAATATCGATGTTTTGTTCCCCGAGCCACAGTTATCATTTTTGCCTTATGGCAAGGTGCTCCGTCATGCTGGAAAAGGCATTGTTCGTCACCAAACTGTTCCTGGATGGTTGGGAGAAGTTGCTCTCGGAGGATGTGTTGGTACCATTCTTTAATCATGACTGTGTCCTTAGGCAAAATTGTGAGTGAGCTCACTCCCTTGGCTGAGAAGCAACCCCACACATGAATGGTCTCAGGATGCTTTACTGTTGGCATGACACATGACTGATGGTAGCATTCACCTTGTCTTCTCCGGACAAGCTTTTTTCCGGATGCCCCAAACAATCAGAAAGGGGATTCATCAGAGAAAATGACTTTACCCCAGTCCTCAGCAGTCCAATCCCTGTACCTTTTGCAGAATATCAGTCGGTCCCTGATGTTTTCCTGGAGAGAAGTGGCTTCTTTGCTGACCAGGCCATCCTCCAAAAGTCTTCGCCTCACTGTGCATGCAGATGCACTCACACCTGCCTGCTGCCATTCCTGAGCACAAACTGGACTGGCGCTTGCTGGACTTTCTTGGGGCGCCCTGAAGCCTTCTTCACAACAATTGAACCGCTCTCCTTTAAGTTCTTGATGATCCGATAAATGGTTGATTTAGGTGCAATCTTTCTGGCAGCAATATCCTTGCCTGTGAAGCCCTTTTTGTGCAAAGCAATGATGACGGCACGTGTTTCCTTGCAGGTAACCATGGTTGAAAGAGGAAGAACAATGATTCCAAGCACCACACTCCTTAAGGAGCTTCCAGTCTGTTATTCGAACTCAATCAGCATGGCAGAGTGATCTCCAGCCTTGTCCTTGTCAACACTCACACCTGTGTTAACGAGAGAATCACTGACATGTCAGCTGGTCCTTTTGTGGAAGGGCTGAAATGCAGTGTAAATGTTTTTGGGGGATTCAGTTCATTTGCATGTCAAAGAGGGACTGCAATTAATTGCTATTCATCTGATAACTCTTCATGACATTCTGGAGTATATGCAAATTGCCATCATACAAACTGAGGCAGCAGACTTTGTGAAAAGTAATATTTGTGTCATTCTCAAAACGTTTGGCCATGACTGTATATCACTTACTGTATTCTTTGCTTTTTGTTTTGGGGCTTCAGCTTGTCTCCCATACAAACAGCATGAAATGTGGGTCTGTGCATACTTACTATCTGTCCCACATATCCTTGCTCTGTATGATGAATTTGGGTTAAATTGATTGGGTTAGCTTTGAAATATCTTTACTAGCTCAATGCTGTTTTCTTAGATCAACCAAATAGTTAGCAGTTCTTTAAGTCTCATTTGTTTGTTGCTCAATTCTCTGTTGTATCACCCACCTGTAAATCAGTCTATCTATTGCATAACGCATTTGGTAACTAACCTAAAGGCCAAATTTGAGGTGGATAGTAAGGATAATTTTAGAAACAGTATAACAGTAGTACATACATGCGCGTTAAAAAACAACGCAGGCCCAATACTATCTGAAAGAGAATCAGTTCTAAATGTCACTGCAATTTTCTGTGTGGTTAGTGGTTTACTAGTCACAACTCACAGAGGGAAACCACAACTGTATACAGTATAAACAGGAAGAAAGGGGGAAACTATTAGCTTTGTGGCATATCTCCCTGACCTCTGACCCTCAGGTTTATGTGTCTCTCTGACCAATATCTGAAACTAAAACAGATGTTTGTCAATGATGTGGCTGCCTGATTCCTAACAGACTTTAACTCATGGAACGTATAAGGTTATAAGCCATGGAAAGAGATTTCTGAAGTTGGGAAGTCAATTATGAATTCCTATGTTGTCATCAGTTGTTTAGAGACCATTTACTGTGATAGAGCCCAATTATAAATTGTCTATGTCTTTTTACTCCAATGTATGGCTTTTTAGTAACTGAACACACATTTCTGGAAACAGATATACAAACGTGAGTTATAATAAGATAGGGTTTCAAAATAAATAGTAATACAATGTGTGAAGGCTGTGAAAAGGTCAATTGAAGGGCAGTTGACCATTTCCTATAGGTCATTATAGACGGATAACATCCAAAATATTGTGCCGCCACGTGAAGAGGAGATATTTTGAGCGTACTGTAGTTAACAGTAAAAGGAGTATATAATCTGATGATCTGATGACTCTCCCTGTATTTGGCTGGCTGGGCTGGTTGTCAATGGTTGTTATGAACAAATATAATTGTACAGAATTTGTTGGCGGTTCACAACGCACTTGCCTCATCTAAATTAGGCCTACATGTGTCTCTGCAAATAACAATTATAATTTCCCAAAGATACTGACTGCTCCCCAATTTACATTAGTTTCTTCAAGAACGAATCCTCCAGTGGGAGTGTTGGCAACAGTAAGTATGAGTTCTGTGTCACACATACATCCATTGATTTAGTAAATAATGTATATGCCCAGCTAATTACCTTCTGGTCTACATGTACTTCTGTTCTCTCTGCTACTACACTCTAATAGTAAAGGGATCTCCATATCTCTACCCACTGGGCACACACTGGTTTAATCAATGTTGTTTCCACATAATTTCAATGAAATTAAGTTGAACCAACGTGGAATAGATGTTGAATTGACGTCTATGCCCAGTGGGTCTGTTCACAGCTCTCTAAATACCTAATTTCCTCTGTCTACATGGGCAAACAATCTCTCTGCTCATGCTTACCATAATCTTCTATCTACACAGACACACAAAATATGAACTAATGATAACCTATTAATGTTGAGCATCATGCCTGTAATCTAAGGAAATGCTTTCAATGAAGGTGTGAGTATAGACACTCAAAGTTGTTCAGTGCTTCAGGATTGTGAAGCCTATATACTGTAAACTACAGCCCCATCTATAACTGCAGTTCGTGTGTCATCTCAGCAGGTAAAACCTCTGCTAACAGAGGGGGACCAGGAGGAAACCAGGTACTATGCATTTAACTGTCAAGTGTTTCTGTTTTCATAGCTTCCATAGTACATTAGTTTATCTGATATGGATGTAGGCTAATATGTAATACCAATGTATAGTACATCCATTATTGACAATATTGACATACTGCAGGTGCACAGATAAGCGACTGACCTGCTTTTATTCTTGTGATTCTGCCATTTTGAGTAAAACGAGCTGCACACTGAGCTACATGTATTTTATTATAGCTGATCACAATAGTAAATGTCAGCATTTTGTAAGACTGAAGAGAATAATGTAATGATAATAATTGCAAATAACCTCATCACATTGTAGATCATTATGGGTCAAGATAATAGTTATTATAACTATATGATAATATAATAGTTAACATACACTAGATGACCAAAATCGTTAGCATTAATATGGAGTTGGTTCCACCTTTGCTGCTATAACAGCCTCCACTCTTCTGGGAAGGCTTTCCACTAGATGTTGGAACATTGATGCAGGGACTTGCTTCCATTCAGCCACAAGAGAATTAGTAATGTCGGCCACTGATGTTGAGCGATTAGGCCTGGCTCGCAGTCGGCGTTCCAATTAATCCCAAAGGTGTTCGATGGGGTTGAGGTCAGGGCTCTATGCAGGCCAATCAATTTCTTAAATTTTGATCTCGACAAACCATTTCTGTATGGACGTTGCTTTGTGCATTGTCATGCTGAAACAGAACAGTTGGAAGCACAGAATTGTCTAGAATGGCATTGTATATTGTAGCGTTAAGATTTAAATTCACTAGAACTAAGGGGCCTAGCCCGAACCAGGAAAAACAACCCCAGACCATTATTCCTCCTCCACCAAACTTTACAGTTGGCACTATGCATTGGGGCAGGTAGCGTTCGTCAGGAGCTTCATGAAAGCCACTGACGAACGCTACCTGCCCCAATTAATGTGCTGATATTGCTTCCCGGAGGCAGTTTGGAACTTCTTGGCAATATCACAGCGTTGTCAGATTTCAAAAAGGCTTTACGGTCGAAAGCACAACATTTGATTGTTTGAGGATAGCACCTCTAATATTTATGCATTAGCATAAATTCATAAACCAGTGTGGGTCACCCAAAACACATAGCACAGCTAAAACAAATCACTTACCTTTCGAAGAACTTCTGCTGAGGGCTTCCCAAGTGTCCAACGAAGACATCCAATGGTTCTTTTGTTAGAAAAAGTCATTTATTATATCCATAAATCTCTGTTTGGTTGGCGCGTTATGATCATAAAATCCACCGTTGAGTCGCCCATTGAACCGTGAAGAGAACACGTTCAAATTATACCTATACATTTTCTACAAACAAATCAAACATAATTGTTAATGTGTCCTTAGGTATCCTGTTATGTATATTTACTGTAATATTTCAACCGGACGATAACGTGAACAATAGGAAAGGAAAATAAACTGGTGCGCGTTCACAATCTCGCGCGAAATTCCAGTCTTTGTAAAAAGAGAGTGGAAGCCATAGGTACTGCAGTCTCAGTCCTACATAACACTGTATGCAATAGGCAACTTGGAGAAGAAGTTAATCTACAAAAAAACTGCAAATCCGGATGGATTTTCCTCGGGTTTCTGCCTGCTATATCAGTTCTGTTATACTCACATACATTATTTTAACACTCTTAGAAACTTCAGAGTGTTTCCTATCCAATAGTACTAATCATGTGCGTATCCTATTTTCTGGGCCTGAGTGGCAGGCATTTTACTTTGGGCACGCCAGACTCTCCAAAACCGTCACCTATGCAGCCGCTCCCTAAGAAGTTAAAATAGATTCAACTGTTTCCTTTGCTACTCAGTTCAGACACAAGTATTTCTGTCAAGTGCCACAAGCCCTAATGTTTCCATTTGGCTGCAATTTAATCTCCCTGAAACTCAACCGAATGAAATATGAAAGATATTAGGAACTATCTTTGTAATCAACACCACTGACCTCTTTAAAGATAACATTAGAAACAACCTACTCATAATGGCCTAGTCTGGTAACTGGTTTGCTAGCTGTGTGACACACCTCCATGCCTGGCATGCTAGGCAAGTAATAACCACACAGTTTGAGGGGATATAACAAGCTCCCTGCCCTCAAAAGTTGTATGGGTAATAACCAAAAGCACTAACTCTGTGTTTGTAATTATCCACTGCTCTCATTTGCATGTACGGTGTACATGATACCTTATGTACTGTTAGATATAACAGGGAAATGAAATAGCCCTGTGTGTAGTACGTGTACATGATAAATACTTTGTTTTGTTTATTAGCTCTAGATGTCAGGCAATATAAGTAGGGCCCTGAGTTTTTCCTTGTCAGGTCATGGTCAGGACTTAACTAGGACATGTCTCTCCTCTCTCCTCCTAGGAGCTGGCCTATGCAGACATTACGCAATTCCAGAAGAGGGACGGTGGGTCTGTTCAGCTGGGGAACCTGGGTACTTCCTCCACAGAGTATGCTCAGGTCCGAGTCAACAACAGGCCTGGTCAGCCGGCCTAACCCACCTACCATGCCCACCAATCCCAGTAAACCTAGTTAAAAAAAAACTGCCCATAAGCCTGCCCCAGATGCTGCATCCACCATCTACTCAGATGTCCGGGGCTGAACATGTCCCACTGTCAATCATCTGGACCAGTTTGGGTCAATCAGGGTGACCAGGCATGTTCAGACATGATCAGTGAAGCCCCGCAACCTTCTCTGTGTCTATGTGCCAAACCATTTTTTTCTCTAATACTGTATCCCTTATTAGGCCTTACAGATCCCTGGACAAACTAAAATGTCCCTCTAGTCTAGAGTCTAAGACAAAGCCCTGTCTAAGCCGGGGGGTGGTTCTACTAAACTAACATATCAAGGATAATTTAGCTATTTGATTTTGAATTTTAAGACCCCTTAGGAGCAGTAAGAGAGACTATCTTTTTCAGCTCTAATACATACTGTTGAGGTAACTGGAGGCCTACTATTCCACAAATAGGGAAAAGCATTAGCATGCATCCCATGGTTTAGTAGAGCAGCAACACAGAGGAACACCATCTCTCAGGGTGATGTGGGTACCATTGCCCTGGTCATTTGCATGTACGGTGTACATGATACCTTATGTACTGTTAGATATCATAACAGGGAAATGAAATAGCCCTGTGTGTAGTACGTGTACATGATAAATACTTTGTTTGTTTTGTTTATTAGCATTAGCTCAGATGGTTCTCTCACAGTTGCTTTGTTTCTCTGGTTATATTTTGAGTATACAGGATGTGCATTCAGGAGTTTTGATCAGTCATTTTCTTATGGCTATTTGATTAATAAAACACCAATAATAAGATAGAAATGAAATATCATATTCTACTTATTATTTCTGAGAATATATTTTCTGTAAATTGAAAGTAACGAAACCAACAATGTTTATGTCATTGACAAGGTTCAGTACCACACACATCTAGCATTGAACTAGGTATAGTTTTGCTTGTGGACATCATAATCCCAACCATGCAATGATACGTTGTTAAACACTGGACTACCCATTTAGCTTTCATAATAAAGATGTATTTATTATTTGGGACATTTTCTACAATGATGCTTGTACATCAAACTTATTTCAATAACTTATATTACTATATTTGTATGTTTAAATTATAAAATGTATGTACAATGTGTGAGAAAGCAACCTTGATTAACAGTGAGATACATTTGATCATCTTTTTGATTTCCAGCTTTATTCAGGTTTATTGTGGTTCTGAGCGTTTTTAGTATTTGTGAATCAACCTATGTTTGAGTCATTATGTATTTTGAAGCAAAAATAGAAGTGTCTGTATGCATAAGAATTGTTTATTTAATGTCAAATGTACTGTACTTGATTTAGTGCCATATCAACTCCCAATCCAAACCAAACATTCCAGTCTATGCTCCCAACCAATGATAGAGTTATCTACAAACACAGGGGAAGGCACAGCATTTTTAATGCTATACTCCAACTTAGAATTGCACTTTTTATGGAAAAATTTGAATTTTTATGCCAATAAATTATATTTGCTGTAACATGGCCAAAGTTTCTGTCTTGGAGTGGTAGGGAATAAGCACATGGGGTTATGTTTTTAAATTGCTGTGTAGTACAGAAAAAGTACATCTGAGACAAACTATTTGGGGTTTGAATGGTTTAACTAATGAGTAATTAACTGTAATGAATGATGTCCACGTACAGTTGAAGTCTGAACTTTTCATACACCTTAGCCAAATACATTTACGCTCAGTTTTTCCACAATTCCTGACATTTAATCCCAGTAAAAATGTCCTGTTTTAGGTCAATTAGGATCACCACTTTATATTAAGAATGTGAAATGTCAGAATAATAGTAGAGAGAATAATTTATTTCAGCTTTTATTTCTTTCATCACATTCCCAGTGGGTCAGAGGTTTACATACACTCAATTAGTATTTGGTAGCATTGCCTTTACATTGTTTAACTTGGGTCAAACGTTTCAGATAGTCTTCCACACGCTTCCCACAATAAGTTGGGTGAATTTTGGCCCATTTCTCCTGACAGAGCTGGTGTAACTGAGTCAGGTTTGTAGGCCTCCTTGCACGCACACGATTTTTCAGTTCTTCCCACAAATTATCTATAGTATTGAGATCAGGGCTTTGTGATGGCCACTCCAATACCTTGACTTTGTTGTCCTTAAGCTATTTTGCCACAACTTTGGAAGTATGATTGGGGTCATTGTTCATTTGGAAGACCAATTTGCGACCTGGCTGGCTTTTTTATGGCGGTTTTGGAGCAGTGGCTTCTTCCTTGCTGAGCGGCCTTTCAGGTTATGTCGATGTAGGACTCATTTTTACTGTAGATATAGATACTTTTGTACCTATTTCCTCCAGCATCTTCACAAGGTCCTTTGCTGTTGTTCTGGGATTCATTTGCACTTTTCGCACCAAAGTATGTTCATCTCTGGGAGACAGAATGCGTCTCCTTCCTGAGCGATATGATGGCTGCATAGTCCCATATGTTTATACTTGCGTACTATTGTTTGTACAGTTGAACGTGGTACCTTCAGGCATTTGGAAATTGCTCTCAAGGATGAACCAGACTTGTGGAGGTCTTGGCTGATTTCTTTTGATTTTCCCATGATGTCAAGCAAAGAGGCACTGAGTTTGAAGGTAGGCTTTGAAATACATCCACAGGTACACCTCCAATTGACTCAAGTGATGTCAATTAGCCTATCAGAAGCTTCTAAAGCCATGACATCATTTTCTGGAATTTTCCAAGCTGTTTAAAGGCACAGTCAACTTAGTGTATGTAAACTTCTGACCCACTGGAATTGTGATACAGTGAATTATACGTGACATAATCTGTCTGTAAACAATTGTTGGAAAAATTACTTGTGTCATGCACAAAGTAGGTGTCCTAACCGACTTGCCAAAACTGTAGTTTGTTAACAAGAAATGTGTGCAGTGGTTGAAAAATGAGTTTTAATGACTCCAACTCCAAGTGTATGTAAACTTCCGACTTCAACTTTATAATATTAAAGCACTTCTCTCTTTTAACAGTGTAATATTTCTGGAACTTCCTCGTTGAATATTTGAAAGCACTTCTCTCTTTAAAGGGCAATTCCGCCTCTTTTCAATCTCATATTCATGATCTCCAACACCAAACCTGTGTCAACATATGTGAAAACAGCGCGTTTCTATGAAAGGTCCTAAAGAATGCTTCTTTGTGACATCACTGGGTAGGATTTTTAAAAAGTGATTTTCAAAACCTGCAACCAGTTCTAGCCAGAGGGAGGGTATTTTCTTTCTCCCCACGTCACCTCAAATTTCACAGTGTTTGAAAATCACTGTCAATATCCGTGTGTAGCTGGTGCAAAAATAGTCAGGCGCAGGAGAACAGGACTGAGTGAGCAAAAACACTTTTTCCTCATCTGGACAACATTAAAAAAACGCTAACCGCGTAATACATAAACTCATTGCCAAACACAAACAAGCGAGGTAGAATGAAATAAAGCGCCAGCCAGCACGACAACGGCTGAACAATAAACAATCAATCACAAGGACATGGGGGAAACCAGAGGGTTAAATACACAACAGATAATGATGGGGAATGCAAACCAGGTGTGTGAAGAACAAGACAAGACAAATGGAAAATGAAAAGTAGATTGGTGATGATTAGAAGACCGGTGACGTTGAACTTTTAAACTTTATATATTTTAATACAAAATATAGAAATGTACCATTTTCACATATGTAGACATTGGTATTGTTCTGGAGATAATGAAAATGAGGTTGAAAAGTGGTGGAGTTGCCCTTTAACAGTGCAATGTTTCTTGAACTTCCTCGTTGAATATACACAGGCACACACACACTTTCGCTCTTACTTTCTTTCCCTATCACATGAGTTTGGATATGTTTTACATTCATTAGCTCCATGCTTGTTTGTCAGACAATTAAAGAGTTGCCAGTTCTTTTAGATACTGTATGCAAACTAATGAAGTCTTGTTTGGTTGTTGCTAAATTCTCTTTAGTATCATCTATGCAGCCATAAAGCATTTGGCAGCTACACTAAGGGACACATCTGAGGTGGATAGTAAGGACTATTTTAGGAGGAGAGTATAACAGTAGTATACAGTACATGTCAGTTGGAAAACATCACATGTTCAATAGTATCTGAAGGAGAACCAGTTCTAAATGTTACTGCAATATGCTATGTGGTTAATGGTTTACCAGTCACAACCCACTGAGGGGAAACCACAACCATGAACAGAGGAAGAAAGGGGATTAAGATAAGCTTTGTGGGATATCCCCCTGACCCTTTAGGTTTACTGTATCTGCGTCTCTTTGACCTGTGGCTGAAACTAGAACTGAGGTTTGTCAATGATGAGGCTGCCTGATTCCTAACAGACATTAACTCATAAAGACTTAGGGCCAAGATATGAATGAAGAGAGATTTCCCTATTTAGTTGAGTATTCATTTGTCAACTACCTATGTAGAGACCATTTACTATAATATAGGGCTTGTAGAGTCTTATCATATGTTAGCTCAGCGTTTCCCTGCAAGGAACGGTTTTTCAAGTTCAAGTAAGCAAACACACATTTCTGTAATCCGATATGAATTGTTGAGTAGTTGGTTATACTGTAATATGAGAGGGGCTCAAATAAATAGACATGAACAGTGTGGGACTGGAGCTGTGAAAAGTAAATTGCAGGAAAACAGTTGACCATTTCTAAAAGGTAATTGTAGACTGATACCAACCTGAGCATTGCTCCGCCCTGTGAAGAGGAGAACGGCTGAGTATGATTTACAGTAAACAGAGGTTTTAGTCTGATAACAGGATATCATGTATCTATCCTGTAGTTGGCTGGCAGGGCTGGAGTTGTCAAGGTTATGAACAAATGATTTGTTGGTGGTTCAACGTTGTGTACTTGCATCATCTAAATTACATGTATCCATGAACATAACAATTTCCCAAAAATACTGACTGCTACTTATTTTCATTTGGATACTTAAAGAAAAAATCTTGCAATGGAAGGTGTATTGGCAACAGTTAGTATAAGTTGTGTGTGTTTGCTATGCAATCACTTGCATCCATTGATTTAGTAAATTAATTATTAATTTCTATGTTCAGAAAAGAGAACCTGATGCCCTATTGGTCTACATCTATTTATGCACTGTGTACTACTACTGTCAAATGGTAAATGGATCTCCATTTATCTAGTGCCCAGATCTGTCTGTTTGTGCAAACAAACCTATCTCTCTGCTCCTGCTTACCATCCTCTTCTACAGACACACAAAATACTAATGAACCTACTATTGTTAACCATCATGCCTGTAATCTAAGGCAATGCCTTGATTGAAGGTGTACGTATGGACAAAGTTGATTATTGCTACATGCTTGTGAAACCTATTGGTCTGTAAAGTACAGTCCCATCTCTAACTGCTGTTTGTGTGTCATCCCAGCAGGGGAAAGCTCTGCTAATGGAGGGGGACCAGGAGGAAACCAGGTACTATGCACTGTCATGTCATGCATTTAACTGTCATGCATTTCTGTTTTCATAGCTTTGATAGTGCATTTGTTGAACTCAGATGAATGTCATACCAATGTATAATACGTCACTTGTTCACAGTATTGACATCATGCAGGTGCACAGATAAGCGACTGGCCTTCTTTTATTCCTTTGATTCGGCCATTTCAAGTAGAAAGAGCTGCACACTGGGCAACATGTATTTTATCATATCTTATCTAGTTATCTGAAATCCTGATCAGTATAGTAGATAATTTCATTCAATAAGTCTATAATGATCATCCCAAATAAATGTCCTCATCACACAGTGTAGAAAAAGATGGGTCAGTATAATAGTTATAATATAATTATGTGATAATATACAGTAATAGTTGAAATGGCACCAGAGCCAAGCTTCATGTGGGCTACAGTATATATCCTGGTATTTTTTTCCGCTAAGCCATAGTCTGATATTTAACTAGGTTTATAACCTCACATCGTTATAGTGATGAGCACACTTCCAGGCAGGGGGGCAGTATGCGTGGCCTGTTTACTGTAACGCTGAGGGACTTTGCTCCTGGAAGAGAATATTATATTGAGTTTACACACGCACCTTTTCTGGTCAAGTATTTACAACAGATTGTTGCCTTGGCTACTCAGCGATGACAAATGCCTTTCTGTTAAGTGCCATGAGCCCTAATGTGTCCATTTGGCTGCAATTTAATCTCTCCTGAAACTCAAATGAAAGAAATATGAAAGATATGAGGAACTATCTTTGTAATCAATGCCACTGACTTTTTTAAAGATAACAATAGAAACACGCCAACCTACTCATAATGGCCTAGTCGGGTAACTGGTTCACTAGCTGTGTGACACACCTCCACGCCTGGCATGCTAGGCTAGTAATAACCACACAGTTTGATGAGATGTAACAAGCTCCCTGCCCTCAAGAATTTGTATGAGAAATAACCAAAAGCAAGTTGCCTGAACTAACACTGTGCTTGTAATTATCCACTGTTCTGATGCTTATAGCTCTATTTTCTGGAATTTTCCAAGCTGTTTAAAGGAACAGTCAACTTAGTGTATGTAAACTTCTGACCCACTGGAATTGTGATACAGGGAATTATAAGTGACATAATCTGTCTGTAAACAATTGTTGGAAAAATTACTTGTGTCATGCACAAAGTAGGTGTCCTAACCGACTTGACAAAACTGTAGTTTGTTAACAAGAAATGTGTGCAGTGGTTGAAAAATGAGTTTTAATGACTCCAACCTAAGTGTATGTAAACTTCTGACTTCAACTGTATAATATTAAAGCACTTCTCTCTTTTAACAGTGTAATATTTCTGGAACTTCCTCGTTGAATATTTGAAAGCACTTCTCTCTTTAAAGGGCAATTCTGCCTCTTTTCAATCTCATATTCATTATCTCCAACACCAAACCTGTGTCAACATATGTGAAAACAGCGCGTTTCTATGAAAGGTCCTAAAGAATGCTTCTTTGTGACATCACTGGGTAGGATTTTTAAAAAGTGATTTTCAAAACCTGCAACCAGTTCTAGCCAGAGGGTATTTTCTTTCTCCCCATGTCACCTCAAATTCCACGCCTGGCATGCTAGGCTAGTAATGACCACACAGTTTGATGAGATGTAACAAGCTCCCTGCCCTCAAGAATTTGTATGAGAAATAACCAAAAGCAAGTTGCCTGAACTAACACTGTGTTTGTAATTATCCACTGTTTTGATGCTTATAGCTCTAGATGTCAGGCAGTAGAAGTAGGGCCCTGAGTTTTTCCTTGTCAGGTCATGGTCAGGACTTAACTAGGACATGTCTCTCCGCTCTCCTCCTAGAAGTTGGCCTATGCAGACATTACGCAATTCCAGAAGAGGAAGGGTCAGTTCAGCTGGGGAACCTGGGTACTTTCTCCACAGAGTATGCTCAGGTCCGAGTCAACAACTGTCCCAGGTAGCGTCCTGCAAAACCTGCAACCAGTTTCTGGCCAGGGGGAGGGCATTTTCTTGCTCCCACGTCACCTCAAATTTCACAGTCTGAAAATCACTGTTTGAGGATGTCATCGGGTAGAACTTTTTAACTTTATGTATTTTTCTACAAAACGTAGAAATGTGCCCTTTTCACATATGTAGACACTGGTATTGTTCTGGAGATAATGAAGTGGAAGGGAGTGGCAGGGAATAAGCACATGGGTTATGTTTTTAAATTGCTGTGTAGTACAGAAAAAGTACAACTGAGACAAACTATTTGGGGTTTGAATGGTTTAACTAATGAGTAATTAACTGCAATGAATGATGTCAATGTATAATTTTATGCACTTCTCTCTTTTAAAGTACAATTCCGCCTCTTGTCAATCTCATATTCATTATCTCCAACACCAAACCTGTGTCAACATATGTGAAAACAGCACGTTTCTATGAAAGGTCCTAAAGAATGCTTCTTTGTGACATCACTGGGTAGGATTTACAAAAAGTGATTTTCAAAACCTGCAACCAGTTCTAGCCAGAGGGAGGGTATTTTCTTTCTCCCCACGTCACCTCAAATTTCACAGTGTTTGAAAATCACTGAGGATGTAATTGGGTAAAACTTTTTTACTTTATATATTTTAATACAAAATATAGAAATGTACCATTTTCACATATGTAGACATTGGTATTGTTCTGGAGATAATGAAAATGAGGTTGAAAAGTGGTGGAGTTGCCCTTTAACAATGTAATGCTTCTGGAACTTCCTTGTTGAATCTACACAGGCAAACACACACTCACTCTCTCTTACTTTCTTTCCCTCTCGCATGAGTTTGGTTATGTTTTACATTCATTAGTAAAGTGAATACACATCTGTCTCTGAAGCACAAAGATGCAGTTATACAGTACATCACACTTTATATTGGGTTCACAGAATGCAAATAAGAGGTCGGACCTGTGACAGTCAGGGGAAACGGCTCATTAACTATTTTGAAAGGGAAACAAAATGCTAGTTTATTAGTGTGTATTTTATCCATATACACATTGAATCATACAGGTTGTCACCGTAGAAGAGTGTTTATTTATTTTTTGCACTATCAAAGCTCGATAAAGATTGGAAAAATGAAATTATGCATGTAGAGTTCAGTTTTAGTGCGCTCTTCATTCAGGGCCTGCAAAACACACAAGCCACCCATCAACCTCATCTAACTGTTAATTTAACAGAATCTCACATCAATATTTTTTTATCTATTTAATCCTATATTGATAGATGTGATGCCGTTGAGATAAGTCTCTTTTACCTGTTTCAAGAAGGCAAAATATTGTTAATAGTCCTGTGTGTAGTTGGTGTAAAGGAGTCAGGCGCGGGACAGCAGATATGAGTAACAAACGTGTTTACTCCAATATGCACAAAATACAAATCACATAATTAGAGCCCACATTAACGGACCGTATAAACACACAAAGAATAACTCACAAAAACCATAGGGGAACAGAGGGTTTAAATAATGAACAAGTAATTGGGGGATTGAAACCAGGTGTAAGACAAAGACAAAACAAATGGAAAATGAAAAATGGATTGGCGATGGCTAGAAGACCGGTGACACCGACCGCCGAACGAACAAGGAGAGAGACCGACTTCGGCGGAAGTCGTGACAAATATAAACGCAATATGAAACATTTTCAAACTGAGTTACAGTTCATATAAGGAAATCAGTCAATTGAAATAAATTCATTAAGCCCTAATCTATGGATTTCACATGACTGGGCAGGGGTACAGCCATAGGTGGGCCTGGCTCCCCCCCCCCACTTGGGGAGCCAGGCCCAGCCAATTAGAATGAGTTTTTCCCAACAAAAGGCCTTTATTACAGGAAGAAGCTGGATGTGGAGGTCCTGGGCTGGCATGGTTACACGTGGTCTGTGGTTGTGATGCCCGTTGGACGTACTGCCAAGTTCTATAAAACAACATTGGAGGCAGCCTTTGGTAGATAAATGAACATTACATTATCTGGCCACAGCTCTGGTGGACATTCCTGCAGTCAGCATGCCAATTGCACACTCCCTCAATACTTGAGACATCTGTGGCATTGTGTTGTGTGACAAAACTACACATTTTAAAGTAACCTTTTATTGTCCCCAGCACAAGGTGTACCTGTGTAAGGATCATGCTTTTTAATCAGCTTATTGATATGCCACACCTGTCAGGTCGATGGATTATCTTGGCAAAGGAGAAATGCTCACGAAAAGGGATGTAAACAAATTTGTGCATTTTAATGAAATAAAATATTTGTACGTATGGAAAATGTCTGTGATCGTTTATTTAAGATCATGAAACCTGGGTCCAACATTTTACATGTTGTGTTTATATTTTTTAGTTCAGTGTTTATTTTGTATTAATTTAACCTTCATTTGGATAATTTTGAGGCAAGGTTTATTATACAGATAAGGCAAGTATACACATCAATATTCATATCAATAATGAAAAGCAAAACAATCATAGAAAACAAACACATTCATCGAGAGAGAGAGAGAGAGAGAGAGAGAGAGAGAGAGAGAGAGAGAGAGAGAGAGAGAGAGAGAGAGAGAGAGAGAGAGAGAGAAGAGGTTTATGGATGACACCATTCAAAGCCCATAAAGGCAAATGTTGTGTAAGCAACAGTCACTGCTAGAAATAATGCAGCATTGCAGCCCTTTTACAACGTGCTGGTAAATGTATTGTGTTGCAACCCAGCCCCATTTCCAATCCTCCTGTTGCTTTACATGTCAACCTTTACTCTTCGGATTCATATTTATGAGCACCATGAAGACTGGACTGGCATAGCAACCTGTTACGTTTTGGTTCATGGGCCATAGCCAGTTGCTGAATCATGTCTGTGCCCTCTGGTGGTATAGATAGAATCATATTTTGTGGCTGTTTTTTTTTTAAATTGAGAATGCTGTATTTCATGTTATTCTCTTCTGAATGCATCAACCATAATGAAATAAGATGGTGCTCTTTAGGTAAAAGGATGATATACAATAAGTCACTCTTTAGCCCAGTGACGGTCATTCACAGGTTATTGCGGAGTGGAAACGAGATTACAGTGACGGTAACTTCCAGTCAATTAGTCCCTGATTACCACAGTTATGCTAAGAGGTCAGGGAACTTGACTTGACCCAGTTAACCACAGGGATATCATACACAAACCACCGGGGTTGGCTACAGGGCCATAGTGTGTAGGCTTTTTGTTCCAGCCCAGATCTGATACACATGATTCAATATATTCATCTAATGATGGTTGTCAACTGAAACATTCTGCTTTGAGGCAACAGGACATTTTGTAATCAGTAGCAGTCATGAAGGGATGAGGAAAGAGAGGAAGGCATTTTACACAAATCTGAACTCACATACTAGTGTTGAAGTCATCATTTAAACCAACCCACTCTTTAAGGTAACAAGAAAACAATAAACTAAATGTTTTAGCAACCTGGAACCTCTACTCAAGATTTCTCAGCACAAGATGGCTGAGGCGTGTAGAAAGCGTGTATGAACGCATCATCATTTTGTGAACAGAGATTGAAATATTCAATATTATAGTATGCCAACATAAAACTTCCTGTACTACCGAAGGTATAAAGGTGTCCACATATTTTAGGTGGCCACAGAGAGTGGTAGAAGACTAAGGTAGTAATACTATGGCATTCTACTTAAATAGTTTCTACACTGTGTTGGTACTGACACTGACAGGTAAGGGGTCTCACACACACACAAACACACGGGCATACACATACAGCGCATTCGGAAAGTATTCAAATCCCTTGACTTCATAATTCTAAAATGGATTACATAAAAATCTTCACACAATACCCCATAATGACAAAGTGAAAGCAGGTTTTTAGAATGTTTGCTAATTTATAAAAAATAAACAACAGAAATACCTTATTTACATAAGTGTTCAGACCATTTGCTATGAGACTCGAAATTGAGCTCAGGTGCATCCTATTTCCATTGATCATCCTTCAGATCTTTCTACAACTTGATTGGAGTCACCTGTGGTAAATTCAATTGATTGGACATGATTTGGAAAGACACAAACCTATTTATATGTTTATAAGTTTATAAGGTCCCACAGCTGACAGTGCATGTCAGAGCAAAAAGCAGGCCATGAGGTCGAAGGAATTGTCCGTAGAGCTCCGAGACAGGATTGTGTCGAGGTACAGATTTGGGGAAAGGTTCCAAAAAATGGCCCCAAGAACACAGTGGCCTCCATCATTCTTAAATGGAAGAAGTTTGGAACCACCAAGACTCTTC
>QNTS01001250.1:262031-331777 GCA_003317085.1 Hucho hucho
TGACCAAATACTTATTTTCCACCATAATTTGCAAATAAATTCATTAAAAATCCTACAATGTGATTTTCTGGATTTTTTTTCTTCATTTTGTCTGTCATAGTTGAAGTGTACCTATGATGAAAATTACAGGCCTCTCTCATCTTTTTAAGTGAGAGAACTTGCACAATTGGTGGCTGACTAAATACTTTTTTTCCCCACTGTATATGTTTATAAGTTTATAAGGTCCCACAGCTGACAGTGCATGTCAGAGCAAAAAGCAGGCCATGAGGTCGAAGGAATTGTCCGTAGAGCTCCGAGACAGGATTGTGTCGAGGTACAGATTTGGGGAAAGGTTCCAAAAAATGGCCCCAAGAACACAGTGGCCTCCATCATTCTTAAATGGAAGAAGTTTGGAACCACCAAGACTCTTCTTTGAGCTGGCCACCCGGCCAAACCGAGAAATCGGGTGAGAAGGGCCTTGGTCAGGGAGGTGAGCAAGAACCCGATGGTCACTCTGACAGAGCTCCAAAGTTCCTCTGTGGAGGTGGGAGAACCTTCCAGAAGGACAACCATCTCTGCAGCACTCCACCAATCAGGCCTTTATGGTAGTGTCCAGAAGGAAGACACTCGTCATTAAAAGGCACATGACAGTCGCTTGGAGTATGCCAAAATGCACATAAAGGACTCTCAGCCCATGAGAAACAAGATTCTCTGATCTGATGAAACCAAGATTGAACTCTTTGGCCTGAATGCAAAATGTCACATCTGGAGGAAACCCGTCACCATCCCTACGATGAAGCATGGTGGTGGCAGCATCATGCTGTGGGGATGTTTATCGTGGTGGCAGCATCATGCTGTGGGGATGTTTTTCAGCAGCAGGGACTGGGAGACTAGTCAAGATCGAAGGAAAGACGAACGGAGCAAAGTACAGAGAGAGCCTTGATGAAAACCTGCTCCAGAGTGCTCAGGACCTCAGACTGGGGCGAAGGTTCACCTTTCAACAGGACAACAACCCTAAGCACACATCCAAGACAACGCAGGATTGGCTTTGGGACAAGTCTATGAATGTCCTTGATTGGCCCAGCCAGAGCCCGGACTTGAACATCTCTGGAGAGACCTGAAAACAGCTGTGCAGCGACGCTCCCCATCCAACCTGACAGAGCTTGGGAGGATCTGCAGAGAAAAATGTGACAAACTCCCTAAATACAGGTGTGCGAAGCTTTTAGTTTAATACCCAAGAAGACTTGAGGCTGTAATTGCTGCCAAAGGTGCTTCGACAAAGTACTGATCTAAGGGTTTGACTACTTGTGTAAATGTGACATTTTAATTTTCTATTTTAAAAGAATTTGCAAAAAAATTGTCATTATGGGGTATGATGAGGGGAAAAAAACTATGTATCCATTTCGGATTAAGGCTGTAACATAACACAATTTGGGAAAAGTTAAGGGGTCTGAATACTTTCCGAATTCACTGTACACACACACACACAAAGTCACAATTTCAGTGTGATCACTGTACAACATATTGGGCAAACCGTTAGCCACTAACATGGGTCTGTGTGAAGCTTCCACTTACTCATTTTTACACCTGCGTGTGTTAAAGTTAAATGTGGTTGGGGCTTTGAACATGTATATGTACTTCCTCATAGATTCTCAGAAGGCCAAAATGCATCATGGATTTCAGCAGTGACAGTTGGTATAACTATTTGTGGCTTTTCATGAGAAGAGACAAAAGCAACGTACTTAACCAAATATACATGTTCCTCTTATATCGACCCATAGACTGCAGTTACTGAAAGCAATTATACACATATAATAGAATTTCTATAATTCTAAGTTCCCCCCAAAATTAATGTTGTATTCATGCTATCATGAGAGAGAGAGAGAGAGAGAGAGAGAGAGAGAGAGAGAGAGAGGAGAGAGAGAGACTGGCAAAGAGCAAGAGATGGAGAGAGAAAGAGGGAGTGAAAATAGGTTATTGATGACATACCATTCAAAGCTCATAAAAGGCAAATGGTGTGCAAACATCGGTCACTGCCAGGAATGATGTAGCATTGCAGCCCTTTTCCAATGTCCTGATAAAATGCAACATGCATTGTGTTGGGACCTATCCCCATTTCCATTCCTCCTGTAGCTTTACTCTTTGGAGCCATATTTCTGAGCACCATCAAGACTACATTCTTAGAAAAAATGGTTCCACACCCCGAAACTAAATGTGAGTTGGTTTCGGGGTGTGATTGGATGTGGGTGTCTTGTGTGTGTGTTTGCAGGTGGGAAGAGTTAGCCAAATTATTTCGCCAATTAGCTTCAACCATGGCAATATTGGTTTGACATTAGATAGCCTATATCCAGGGCTAGTTAGGGACTGTCAATAAATTACACAATGTAAATGGGACAATATGTTCATGTTGCACACATAGTTTTCTCATTAAATGCTTTCAATATTTAAATATGTCCCATTTACATTGTGTAATTTACCGATGGTCCCTAACTAGCCCCATAGGGATACCCAAAGTCCACCCAAATCTACCACAGGCATTATGATTGGATCGCGTGCAACTGCACTCCGAAATGAAAATTACTTGAGCAATGCCATCTGTGGGCATGTGGGCAGGTTTGAAACAAACCCAACCTTCATTTACATTGTGATGCAACTGCAACCACAAGTTACACAAAACTCTGCTTTGGATAAGACTGACTTTATAACCAAAATTATCCTAATTTACACTTTGTATTCAATTTGACAGTAGAATAAATGTTTATGACTCGTACTGTATGGATGACACATGGGCTGTTTTCTAACTGAGAATTTTTTCCAAAAGAGCAGTTGCTCTTTAAATTGAAAATGCTCTATTTCATGTTGTTATCTTCTGTATGTACCAACCAAAATTCAATGGTGCTTCTTAGCCAATGGGATGACACATCTCCATAACTGAATATGCTGTGTTTTCTTTAACCTAGTTCTGCTGCCCACATTATTATCCTTCTTCTCTACATTTTACCTCACAATAGTTCAACATACATAACTAAGGTTAAGCCATAGACAATGATAGAGGCCTCTAGAGGCCAAAAGGCCATATTAGTATGGGCAGCTCCATTGAGGGATCCACTATTTTAATGTAGTCAACTGGGTGGGACTTCCAACTTCTTTGGCAGGTCCCTCCTGGTGACCCTGTTGGAGTCAAGTCCAACCGGAACATCAGGAGGGATCAGCCAATCATGAAGAATAAAATGGACTACTTCAAAATGTAGATTGACTATAATGGCACAGATATAAAGATGAGTCTTCTATCTGTGTCTATGGGTTGAGTGCAGTCCATGGCGCAGTCAGGTGAAATGGTAGGTCACAGAACAAACTGCAGGCGGATCACCCCCTGGTGGCTCCTGGTTACACCTCCAATGCAGACACCACACCAGATCAGACACACCTGACACACCTTCACAGTGACTGTAACTTCTAGTCAATTTAGTCACTGATTACCACAGTATGCTAAGAGGTCATGGAACTTGACTTTGACCCAGTTAACCGGGGGGATATCATACACAAACCGTAGGGGTTGGCTACAGGGGCCACAGTGTGTAGGCTTTTGTTCCAGCCCAGCTCTAATGATTCAATATAATCATCTAAGGATGGTCGTCAACTGAAATATTCTGCTTTGGGGCAACAGGACATTTTGGAAGCAGTGACAGTTTACACATCTGAACTCATCATTTAGTCATCATTTAAAGTGGCTAGTGATACATTTATTTCATCCACTTTTTAATTATTAAAGTGGCTAGAGATTTGAGTCGATGGCCGAACGGCATAGGCAAGATTCAGTAGATGGTATAGAGTACAGTGTATACATTTGATATGAGTAATGTCGGATATGTACACATTATATACAAAATTGTTTAAAGTGGCTAGTGATACATTTGTTACATCCAATTATCGATTATTTAAAGTGGCTAGAGATTTAAGTCAGTATGTTGGCAGCAGCCACTCAATGTTAGTGATGGCTGTTTAACAGTCTGATGGGGGTGAGATAGAAGCAGTTTTTCAGTCTCTCGGTCCCAGCTTTGATGCACCTGTACTGACCTCGTCTTCTGGATGATAGTGGGGTGAACAGGCAGTGGCTCGGGTGGTTGTTGTCCTTGATTATCTTTTTGGCCTTCCTGTGACATCGGGTGGTGTAGGTGTCCTGGTGGGCAGGTAGTTTACCCCCGGTGATGCGTTGTGCAGTCCTCACTACCCTCTGGTGAGCCTTACGGTTGTGGGTGGAGCAGTTGCCTTACCAGGCGATGATACAACCCGACAGGATGCTCTCGATTGTGTATCTGTAGGGGTTTGTGAGTGTTTTTGGTGACAAGCTGAATTTCTTCAGCCTCCTGAGCTTGAAGAGGCGCTGTTGCACCTTCTTCACCACGCTGTCTGTGTGGTTGGACCATTTCAGTTTGTCCGTGATGTGTACGCCGAGGAACTTTAAACTTTCCACCTTCTCTACTACTGTCCCGTTGATGTGGATAGGGGGGTGCTCCCTCTGCTGTTTCCTGAAGTCCACGATCGTCTCCTTAGTTTTGTTGATGTTGAGTGAGAGGTTATTTTCCTGACACCACACTCCGAGGTCCCTCACCTCCTCCCTGTAGGCCGTCTCATCGTTGTTGGTAATCAAGCCTAGTGTCGTCAGCAAACTTGATGATTGAGTTGGAGGCGTGCTTGGCCATGCAGTCATGGGTGAACAGGGAGTACAGGAGAGGGCTGAGAACGCACCTATGTGGGGCCCCAGTGTTGAGGATCAGCGGGGTGGAGATGTTGTTTCCCACCCTCACCACCTGGGGCCGGCCTGTCAGGAAGTCCAGGACCCAGTTGCACAGGGCGGGGTCGAGACCTAGGGTCTCGAGCTTAATGATGAGTTTGGAGGGTACTATGGTGTTAAATGCTGAGCTGTAGTCGATGAACAACATTCTTACATAGGTATTCCTCTTGTCCAGATGGGTTAGGGCAGTGTGCAGTGTGATTGCGATTGCGTCGTCTGTGGACCTATTGGGGTGGTAAGCAAATTGGAGTGGGTCTAGGGTCAGGTAGGGTGGAGGTGATATGATCCTTGACTAGTCTCTCAAAGCACTTCATGATGACGGGAGTGAGTGATACGGGGCGATAGTCATTTAGCTCAGTTACCTTAGCTTTCTTGGGATCAGGAACAATGGTGGCCCTCTTGAAGCATGTGGGAACAGCAGACTGGGATATGGATTGATTGAATATGTCCGTAAACACACCAGCCAGCTGGTCTGCGCATGCTCTGAGGACACGGCCAGGGATGCCATCTGGGCCGGCAGCCTTGCGAGGGTTAACACGTTCAAATGTTTTACTCATGTTGGCTGTGGTGAAGGAGAGCCCGCAGGTTTTGGTAGCGGGCCGTGTCGGTGGCACTGTATTGTCCTCAAAGCGAGCAAAGAAGTTATTTAGATTGTCTTGGAGCAAGACATCGTGGTCCGCGACGGGGATGGTTTTCTTTTTGTAGTCCGTCATTGATTGTAGACCCTGCCACATACCTCTCGTGTCTGTGCCGTTGAATTGCGGTTGTTGTCCAGGCACCACACAGCCAGGTCTCTGACCTCCCCCCTATAGGGTGTCTCATCATTGTCCTACCATTGTTGTGTTGTCAGCAAACTTAATGTGTTGTTGGATTCGTTCTTGGCCACGTAGTCATGGGTGAACAGGGAGTACAGGAGGGGAATAAGCACGCACCCCTGAGGGGCCCAGGTGTTGAGGATCAGAGTGGCAGATGTGTTGTTGCCTACCCTTACCACCTTGGGTCGGCCCATCAGAAAGTCCAGGATCCAGTTGCAGAGGGAGGTGTTTAGTCCCAGGGTCCTTAGCTTAGTGATGAGCTTTATGGGCACTATGGTGTTGAACGCTGAGCTGTAGTCGATCAATTGCATTCTCACATACAGTTGAAGTCGGAAGTTTACATACACTTTAGCCAAATACATTTAAACTCAGTTTATCACAATTCCTGACATTTAATCCTAGTAAAAATTCCCTGTCTTAGGTCAATTAGGATCACCACTTTATTTTGAGAATGTGAAATGTCTGAATAATAGTAGAGAGAATGATTTCTTTCAGCTTTTATTTCTTTCATCACATTCCCAGTAGGTCAGAATTTTACAAACACTCAATTAGTATTTGCTAGCATTGCCTTTATATTGTTTAACTTGGGTCAAACGTTTTGGGTAGCCTTCCACAAGCTTCCCACAATCAGTTGGGTGAATTTTGGCCCATTCCTCCTGACAGAGCTGGTGTAACTGAGTCAGGTTTGTAGGCCTCCTTGCACGCATACGCATTTTCAGTTCTACCCACAAATTGTCTCTAGGATTGAGGTCAGAGCTTTGTGATGGCCAGTCCCATACCTTGACTTTGTTGTCCTTAAACCATTTTGCCACAACTTTGGAAGTATGCTTGGGCTCATTGTCCATTTGGAAGACACATTTATGACCAAGCTTTAAGTTCCTGACTGATGTCTTGAGATGTTGCTTCAATATATCCACATCATTTTCTATCTCATGATGCCATCTATTTTGTGAAGTGCACCAGTCCCTCCTGCAGCAAAGCACCGCCACAACATGATGCTGCCACCCCTGTGCTTCACGGTTGGGATGGTGTTCTTCGGCTTGCAGGCCTCCCCCCTTTTCCTCCAAACATAACGATGGTCATTATGGCCAAACAGTTCAATTTATTTTTCATCAGACCAGAGGACAGTTATCCAAAAAGTACGATCTTTGTCCCCATGTGCAGTTGCAAACCGTGGTCTGGCTTTTTTATGGCGGTTTTGGAGCAGCAGCGTCTTCCTTGCTGAGTGGTCTTTCAGGTTATGTCAATATAGGACTCGTTTTACTGTGGATATAGATACTTTTGTACCTGTTTCCTCCAGCATCTTCACAAGGTCCTTTGCAGTTGTTCTGGGATTCATTTGCATTTTTTGCACCAAAGTCCGTTAATCTCTAAGAGACAGAATGCGTCTCCTTACTGAGCAGTTTGACGGCTGCGTGGTCCCATGGTGTTTATACTTGCGTACTATTGTTTGTACAGATGAACGTGGTACCTTCAGGCGTTTGGAAATTGCTCCCAAGGATGAACCAATTTTTTTCTGGGGTCTTGGCTGATTTCTTTAGATTTTCCCATGATGTCAAGCAAAGAGGCACTGAGTACACCTCCAATTGACTCAAATGATGTCAGAAGCTTCTAAAGCCATGACATCATTTTCTGGAATTTTCCAAGCTGTTTAAAGGAACAGACAACTTAGTGTATGTAAACTTCTGACCCACTAGAATTGTGATACAGTGAAATAATTTGTCTGTAAATAATTTTTGGAAAATTACTTGTGTCGTGGACAAAGATGATGTTCTAACCGACTTGCCAAAACTATAGTTGGTTAACAAGAATTTTGTGGAGTGGTTGAAAAACTAGTTTTAATTACTCCAACATAAATGTATGTAAACTTCCGACTTCAACTGTAGGTTTTCCTTTTGTCCAGGTGGGAACGGCCAGTGTGGAGTGCGATTGAGATTGCTTCATCTGTGCATATGTTGGGGCTGTAGGCAAATTGGAGTGGGTTTATAAAGGTCTTGCTCACATCAACTGTGGAGAGCTCGATTAAACAAACAGTCATCCAGAAGAGCTGGTGCTCTCATGCATGCTTCAGTGTTGCTTGCCTCGAATCGTTCATAACATTAATTTAGCTCGTCTGGTAGGCTCACGTCACTGGGAAGCTCGTGGCTGGGATTCCCTTTGTAGTCAGTAATATTTTTCAAGCCCTGCCATACAGTGAGGGAAAAAAGTATTTGATCCCCTGCTGATTTGCTACGTTTGCCCACTGACAAAGAAATTATCAGTCTATAATTTTAATGGTAGGTTTATTTGAACAGTGAGAGACAGAATAACAACAAAAAAATCCAGAAAAACGCATGTGAAAAATGTTATAAATTGATTTGCATTTTAATGAGGGAAATAAGTATTTGAACCCTCTGCATAACATGACTTAGTACTTGGTGGCAAAACCAAGAGGTCAGACGTTTCTTGTAGTTGGCCACCAGGTTTGCACACATCTCAGGAGGGATTTTGTCCCACTCCTCTTTGCAGATCTTCTCTAAGTCAATAAGGTTTCGAGGCTGACGTTTGGCAACTCTAACCTTCAGCTCCCTCCACAGATTTTCTATGGGATTAAGGTCTGGAGACTGGCTAGGCCACTTCTTGAGCCACTCCTTTGTTGCTTTGGCCGTGTGTTTTGGGTCATTGTCATGCTGGAATACCCATCCACGACTCATTTTCAATGCCCTGGCTGAGGGAAGGAGGTTCTCACCCAAGATTTGACGGTACATGGCCCTGTCCATCGTCCCTTTGATGTGGTGAAGTTGTCCTGTCCCCTTAGCAGAAAAACACCCCCAAAGCATAATGTTTCCACCTCCATGTTTGACGGTGGGGATGATGTTCTTGGGGTCATAGGCAGCATTCCTCCTCCTCCAAACACGGCGAGTTGAGTTGATGCCAAAGAGCTCCATTTTGGTCTCATCTGACCACAACACTTTCACCCAGTTGTCCTCTGAATCATTCAGATGTTCATTGGCAAACTTCAGACGGGCATGTATATGTGCTTTCTTGAGCAGGGGGACCTTGCGGGCGCTGCAGGATTTCAGTCCTTCACGGCGTAGTGTGTTACCAATTGTTTTCTTGGTGACNACAAGATCCTCCCGTGTAGTTCTGGGCTGATTCCTCACCGTTCTCATGATCATTGCAACTCCACGAGGTAAGATCTTGCATGGAGCCCCAGGCCGAGGGAGATTGACAGTTCTTTTGTGTTTCTTCCATTTGCGAATAATCGCACCAACTGTTGTCACCTTCTCACCAAGCTGCTTGGCGATGGTCTTGTAGCCCATTCCAGCCTTGTGTAGGTCTACAATATTGTCCCTGACATCCTTGGAGAGCTCTTTGGTCTTGGCCATGGTGGAGAGTTTGGAATCTGATTGATTGATTGCTTCTGTGGACAGGTGTCTTTTATACAGGTAACAAAATGAGATTAGGAGCACTCCCTTTAAGAGTGTGCTCCTAATCTCAGCTCATTACTTGTATAAAAGACACCTGGGATCCAGAAATCTTTCTGATTGAGAGGGGGTCAAATACTTATTTCCCTCATTAAAATGCAAATCAATTTATAACATTTTTCACATGCGTTTTTCTGGATTTTTTTGTTGTTTTTCTGTCTCTCACTGTTCAAATGAACCTACCATTAAAATTATAGACTGATAATTTCTTTGTCAGTGGGCGAATGTACAAAATCAGCAGGGGATCAAATACTTTTTTCCCTCACTGTATCTGACGAGTGTCAGAGCCGGTGTAGTAGGATTCAATCTTAGTCCTGTATTGACGCTTTGCAGGTTTGATGGTTCGTCTGAGGGCATAGCGGGATTTCTTATAAGCGTCCGGATCAGTGTCTCGCTCCTTGTAAGCAGCAGCTCTAGCCTTTAGCTTGGTGCGGATGTTGCCTGTAATCCATGGCTTCTGTATGGTAAATGTATGTTCGGTCACTGTGGGGGCGTCGTCATCAATGCACTTTTTGATGAAGCGGGTGACTGAGGTGGTCTTCTCCTCAATGCCATTGGATGAATCCCAGAACATATTCCAGTCCGTGCTAGCAAAACAGTCCTGTAGCGTAGCATCCGTGTCATCTGACCACTTCCGTATTGAACGAGTCACTGGTACTTCCTGCTATAGTTTTTGCTTGTTAACAGGAATCAGGAGGACATCATTATTTTTCCTCTGGTTGCATGTGACATGCTGGTAGAAATTAGATACAACGGATTCAAGTTTGCCTGCATTCATGTCCCCGGCCACTAGGGGCGCCGCTTCTGGATTCGCTTTTTCTTGTTTGCTTATGGCCTTATACAGCTCGTTGAGTGCGGTCTTAGTGCCAGCATCGGTTTGTGGGGGTAAATAGACGGCTACAAATAATAGAGATGAGAACTCTATTGGGAGTTAGTGTGGTCTACAGCTTATCATGAGGAATTCTACCTCAGGCGAGCAATACCTCAAAACATCTTTAATATTAGACATTGTGAACCTGTAGTTATTGACAAATAGACACACATCCCTGCCCCTCGTCTTACCAGACGTAGCTGCTCTGTCCTGGCAATAAACAGAGAAGCCTGACAGCGCTGTATTATCGTCGTTCAGCCATGTCTCAGTGAAACATAGGATATTACAGTTTTTATTTCCGGTTGGTAGGATGGTCTGTGTTTTCCAATGATTACACGTTGGCCAATAATACAGAGGGAAGTGGTGGTTTACCTACTCGTCTGCAAATTCTTACAAGGCACCCCACCCTCCTCCCCCTTTTCCTCCGTCTTTTCTTCATGTTGATGACAAAGCAGTATATCCTTTGCGTCGGACTCATTAACTTACAGTACAGTATTGTGTTATGTACTTTTTATTAACATGTTAATTGTTACTAAAAGTACACAATGAAGCAGACAATAAAACATAGCAGGACATGTATTGATTATGTGCATTATATTACAGATCCATACTGGGTATTATCATGCAGGCTTGATATGTGTTGATGATGGAGCTCACTGGAGAATGGTGGTTGAATGGGGGTCTTTCCATTGACTTCTCTTACTGTTAGATTGAAGGCAAGGGAGAAAAGAAAGGAACATTAACTTCCATGTATCAGCTATAATACATAATACCATTTAACATATAACACATAAATCAGTAGTTTTTACAGTATTACAGTCACATGGTGCAATGTGGTCTAGCACAAACTTACCATTATCCTAGTATCATACGTATTCTTGAAGTCCTGCATTTCCTAATTTGGGATAAAGCTTACATTAAGAGAGGCATTACATAGAAGGAACAACCACACCAACATTTGCCATGACAAAATATGAAACCTCAAATTCCTGAACAAACTTTTACAACGATCATATTTTAAGGAATAATGTAAATGGCTGTCATTGAGTCAAAAATTGAAACTTCCTGGATAACACTATCATAGACAAACAGTCTTTGCGTGCTGAATTTCTTATTAAGCAAAGTCATATTTATTACAGTAAGACTGTAATAGAATACAGAAATGCACAGACACATCCCAGGTAACCAGGTCTTACTCACTGTCAGGGGTAGAGGTGGAGATTGATTTTGTTGTGGGTTCTCAAATACAGATGAAGGGTTCTCATATACAGGTTGTTGAGAGCCTGTAAGAGATAAACAAATAGAGGGGTTGTATAGATCCTGATATCTCGTCTGCATAAGTATTGTTACATTATTAAGCAATGTCATAGTGGTGTTGTACTATGTCTTGTAATTTGTCTGAATCTGTTTTATAATTTTGTGGAAACTGTAAGTTGCTATGGATAATAGTATCTGCTAATTCACTAAACATAAATGTGGATTAAACAAACATTTAAAAAACATTATTAATTAGATGCGATAATAACCTGTATGATACAGTATGATTACCTCCTCGATGTATTGGTTCAGCATTGGTTCTGTATACAACAAGAAATAAACATGGAAAGGTTGCTGTTTAGAAAGTTATAAGAACATAGTATTAAATAGCTTTTGACAGTTTACAGTGCTTGTGAAATACAACCAGGCTCTCTTTGTGACCAGTGTTAATCAATGTGGAAAGTGAGCCAACATTTTCTACAAACTACAGTGATATAAAACACACTTGTGTGACTGAAAAGTTTTTTTTCTCACCCATTTTTCCTGATGAAGAACACTGCAACACCAACTGCCCCTCCCACAACCAGCAATACTCGAATAACAATCCTAACGATGGCACCAGCAGGCAGACCTGGTGATAAAGAATCCTCTGCTGCAGAGACCAGAGACAAAACCATGCGGAGATGAAAGGCTACACAGTGGACAGGAAGTACTGCACAATACAGTGCAAATAGTTAACAATTACAACACAAAGACAACTAAAGGAATTATTTCAAAACAAGTTTTAATTGCTAAAATAATATGAGAATATAAACTTGCATCAAGCAATTTAATAACTATGTCATATTGTCTTATCAGCTTCTGATAACTTTACCTTTTACTGACAGTTTATGGACCACAGATATTTTGATCCCAGTGACATAATTTGTTGCTGTACAGATGTAATCCCCACTGTCAGAGTATTCACTCTTCTCTTTAGTGAACTCAGGTGAATGTCCAGGTATCTCTGTTCCATTGAGCATCCAGCTGTAACTAGCAGGGGGGTTGGAATCAGCAGAGCAGGTCAATGTAAGCTTCTGTCCTACTATTTCAGTTGGACCATTGATTTCTACACCATCAGGTCCATCTGTAACACAGATCACCAGTTCCAGTTAGAGGAAGCTACGTGTTTGTTACTTGGTAATCAGTGTGATGTTACACACAAACTGTTATATATATCCATATAATTACTCTGTAAAATCTTACATATCCAGCATTTACACTGTGACTGTCAGATTTTAATGCAAAAAACACAGTCATTGTAACCCCAGGTTTATAGCAGAGTAGGCCTACTTACAGTTTATAATGAGACCGTGTTTAGCATTAGCGGTGCTGATGGGATTGCTGACTCTACACCGGTATTCTCCAGTGTCTGTTCTCTTCACAGAGTTTATGGACAGCATGCTCTTATCCTCAGAGATGGTTATGTTGCCACTAGCAGACAGAAGCTGACCATCCTTCATCCACTCTCTGGTGATGATGGAGCCAGCAGCATCACAGGTTAAGGTGACAGAACTGCCCTCGATGATTGGAGGGTTTGGGGAAGTTGTTATGTTAGCACCAGATATTGGTTCTGTGAAGGATAATGGTTATATGAATCAGAGAGGTTGGTTTGGGGCAGCAAGTAGCCTAGTAGTTAGAACGTTTCAGTTACTGGTGGGCCAGTAACCGAAAGGTTGCTAGATCGAATCCCAGAGCTGACAATGTAAAAATCTGCCGTTCTACCCCTGAACAAGGCAGTTAACTCACTGTTCCTAGGCCGTCATTGAAAATAAGAATTTGTTCTTAACTGACTTGCCTAGTTAAATAAAGGTTAAATAAAAAATAAAAATGAAATACTGATTGTAGTCTAGACTATAATGTATATTATATTGTCAAACAGTAACAGTTTCCTGAAAACATGATAGGCACACGTGAAATTAACAATGACAAGCAAACACAATAAAGTTGGGTATAATAAAGTAAGCATGCACATGCTATATGAAAAATGGGAATAAATTATTAAGGTTAGACGTCTAATCGATGTGGAACAGATCTCAAAGCTAAGACAATATCTCCTTCATTCTCTCTTCATCCTCCTCATACTATTCACAAGGCCATTAAATGGGAACAAAGGGATGACCATATGGTTTGCTTATTCTTCACTGCATGACAAAGCGTTGACCAGTTACTACATACAATGCTCTTATGGAAAATGTCCACAACCACAACAACCACAACTGCTTCGAATAACCCATAACAGTATTCAGTACAGTATCAGCTAATAATCCAGGTATCTCTTTTCATGTGTCATATGTGTCGTATCGCTGTTGAAAGACACTATCTGTTCTAATACATAGAGAAGATGGTTACCCATCTAAATGTTTCTACAAATTGGAAGGAAAAAGAAAAAGGTGTACTCAAGAACAAACCTTACAAACATTTAAGTCAGTTCAGACATTACTACCCAGAACCAGTCTGTCTCTTTCCCCCCATGTCTGTCTCCATCTCCCCTCTACCACTTACCCAGCACAGTGATGTCAGAATGCTCAGATGTCTGGTACCTCAGGGTTCTGGTATTGTGGGCCCAGCAGCTGTATTTACTACTGGCTGGCCTGGATGTTCTCCAGACTGAGTTCTAGTCCCTGATTGGACAGCAGTGTTCCATTCCGAACCCACTGAAACTTAACTTAATCCAAGATGGTGTAGCAGTCAGACTTATTTTGTCCTCGTCTTGTCGTGTCCCGTGTATATATTTTTTCTTCGCATATATTTTTTTATATTTTTCTTAACCTCAACTTCAACATACTCTCCTGCAATCCACCTCACCCAATGTGGTATGGATCTGCTATTTTCTTTACTTTTGAACGTCTCTGTCCCAAAGCAAGAACCAATTAGCTTGGAGCTAGCCTTTGCTAGGCCCACCTCCTGGCTTGGGATACAATACCTATTTTGCTAATTGGCCTGGACCCCTTTTACTGCCAACACGGAGCCCCGCCGACCCATCACGACTAGACTACCGACGTAATTCACCCGAGCAGGTTTTTCAACTGGCTCCTCCGTTGCGACGTCCCCTGAATGCCCATATGCTAGCCTGCTAGCCACGGCCCGCTAGCTGTCTAGAGCATATCGGACTGTTAGCTGAAGAGGCCCATTGGACAAATTCTTTGGCCACTATACCTATTTTGCCAATTGGCCTGGACCCTTTTACCACACGGAGCCCTGCTGATCCCTGACGACTGGTCTGCAGACGTAACAGCACGAGGGGGCTACAACAGAATTCTTCCGTCGCGACATCCCTCTAAGGCCCTTCTGCTAGCTTGCTAACCCCAGCCCGCTTGCTGTCTGAATCGCTATGTCTCCAGCCCGCCTAGCTACTCACTGGACCCCTATGATCACTCGGATATGCATGCCTCTCCCTAATGTCAATATGCCTTGTCCATTGCTGTTTTGGTTAGTAATTATTGCCTTATTTTACTGTAGAGCCTCTAGCCCTGCTCAATACGCCTTAGCTAAACCTTTAGTTCCACCTCCCACACATCACCTGGTTTAAATTACGTTTCTAGAGACAATATCTCTCTCATCGTCACTCAATGCATAGGTTTACCTCCACTGTATTCACATCCTACCATACCTTTGTCTGCACATTATGCCTTGAATCTATTCTACCGTGCCCAGAAACCTGCTCTTTTTACTCTCTGTTCCGAACAATCTAGATGACCAGCTCTTATAGCCTTTAGCAGTACCCTTATCCTACTCCTCCTCTGTTCCTCTGGTGATGTAGAGGTTAATCCAGGCCCTGCAGTGCCTAGCTCTACTCCCATTCCCCAGGCTCTCTCATTTGTTGACTTCTGTAACCGTAAAAGCCTTGGTTTCATGCATGTTAACTTTAGAAGCCTCCTCCCTAAGTTTGTTTTATTCACTGCTTTAGCACACTGTGCCAACCCAGATGTCCTAGCCATGTCTGAATCATGGCTTAGGAAGACCACAAAAACCCTAAAATGTCCATCCCTAACTATAACATTTTCCGACTAGATAGAACTACCAAAGGGGGTGGAGTTGCAATCTACTGAGGAGGTAGCCTGCATCGTTCTGTCTTACTATCCAGGTCTGTGTCCAAACAATTTGAGCTTCTACTTTTAAAAATCCAGAAACAAGTCTCTCACCGTTGCCACTTGCTGTAGACCACCTTCTGCCCTCAGCTGTGCCCTGGACACCATTTGTGAATTGATTGCCCCCCATCTTTCTTCAGAGCTCGTGCTGTTAGGTGACCTAAACTGGGACATGCTTAACACCCCGGCCATCCTACAATCTAAGCTTGATGCCCTCAATCTCACACATATTATCAATGAACCTACCAGGTACAACCCCAAATCCGTAAACACAAGCACCCTCATAGATATCATCCTAACCAACCTGCACTCCAATTACACCTCTGCTGTCTTCAACCAGGATCACAGCGATCACTGCCTCATTGCCTGCGTCCGAAATGGGTCTGCGGTCAAACGACAACCCCTCATCACTGTCAAACACTCACTAAAACACAAACAGCGAAAACACAAATGATCCGGCCTTTCTAATCGATCTGGCCCGGGTATCCTGGAAGGATATTGACCTCATTCCGTCAGTAGAGGATGCCTGGTTATTCTTTAAAAGAATTTCCTCACCATCTTAACTTCTTTGGGAGCATCGCACGAGGTGACCGTTTTGGAGAGCCTGGCGTGCCCAAAGTAAAATGCCTCCCATTCAGGCCCAGACAATAGGATATGCACATATTTAGTACCATTGGATAGGGAAACACTCAGAATTTTCTAAAAGTGTTAACATTTTGTCTGTGAGTATAACAGAACGGATATGGCAGGCAAAAACCAGAGGAATTTCTGTCCTGGAAAAAGTGGTTTTGACACATTGCCTCATTTAGAACCCCTCCCTTATGAAAATGCCCATATAAGGGCATATGAATGCAGTACCTATTGCTTCCTCTGGATGTCAACAGTCTCGAGAAAGTGTTCTGATTCTTTTTAGATGTTTTTAGAGCATAGAAGAAGAAGAATAAGGAAGTGGCCACACAGATGTCAATAGAAGTAAATGCGCGTTCACGGCTGGCGCGCTCTGTGTTTTTTTCCTTTCTTATCGCCCAGTTTATATTCCGGTTGAAATATTATACTATTTATACATAAAAGTGTTCCTAAGGATACATTTACAATTATGTTTGATTGTTCTTGGACAAGTTTATAGGTATAAGTTGAACGAGTTCTCTTCACGTTTCAAAGGACGATTGGAGGCTGTATTTTCTTATCATAACGCGCCAACCAAACNNNNGGAAGCCCTCAGCAGAAGTTCTTCAAAAGGTAATTGATTTGTTTTCGCTGTGAAATGTGTTTTCTGTGAACCGTGAAGGCTTATGAATTTATGGTAATGGGAAAAATATGTTAGGTGCTACCCTCAAACAATCAAATGTGGTGCTTTCGCCGTAAAGCCTTTTTGAAATCTGACAACGCTGTGATATTGCCAAGAAGCAGAGCTTTTGATGACTATGAAACACTTGTATATTGATGAATGTTTAATAATTCAACTTTTGGATTTTGAATTTGGCGCCTTGCATTTCACCGGGTAGTGTCGGGAGCGCCCCACCACTCCGTAAGAAGTTAAATAAGCATGCCCTACTCAAAGATTTTAGATATAGCCCATGGTTCACTCCAGACCTGACCTGACTGCCCTTGACCAGCACAAAAACATCCTGTGGCGCATTGCATTAGCATCCAATAGCCCCCGCGATATGCAACTTTTCAGGGAAGTTAACAAATAGATCACCGACCATTTTGAATTCCACCGTACCTTCTCCACTATGCAATCTGGTTTCCGAGCTGGTCATGGGTGCACCTCAGCCATGCTCAAGATCCTAAACGATATTATAACCGCCATCGATAAGAGACAATACTGTGCAGCTGTATTCATCGACCTGGCCAAGGCTTTCGACTCTGTTCATCACTACATTCTTATCGGCAGACTCAACAGCCTGGTTTTCTCAAATGACAGATCACTGCCCACACCTGCCCGCACGTCCAGCATTACTACTCTGGATGGTTCGGACTTAGAATATGTGGACAACTAAAAATACCTAGGTGTCTGTTTAGGCTGTATACTCTCCTTCCAGACTCACATTAAGCATCTCCAATCCAAAATTAAATCTAGAATTGGCTTCCTTTTTCGCAACAAAGCATCCTTCACTCATGCTGCCAAACATTCCCTCGTAAAACGGACTATCCTACTGATCCTTGACTTCGGCGATGTAATTTACAAAATAGCCTCCAACACTCTACTCAGCAAATTTAATGCAGTCTATCATGCCATCCGTTTTGTCACCAAAGCACTGTGTACTACCCACCCCTGCGACCTGTATGCTCTCGTTGGCTGGCCCTCGCTTCATATTCGTCGCCAAACCCACTGGCTCCAGGTCATCTATAAGTCTTTGCTAGGTAAAGCCCCGCCTTATCTCAGCTCACTGGTCACCATAGCAACACCCAACCGTAGCACGCGCTCCAGCAGGTATATTTCACTGGTCCCCCCAAAGCCAATTCCTCCTTCTGCCACCTTTCCTTCCAGTTCTCTGCTGCCAATGACTGGAACGAACTGCAAAAATCACTGAAGCTGGAGACTCATCTCCCTCACCAACTTTAAGCACCAGCTGTCAGAGCAGCTCACAGATCACTGCACCTGTACTTAGGCCATCTGTAAATAGCCCATCCAACTACCTCATCCCCATACTGTTATTTATTTTGCTCCTTTGCACCCCAGTATCTCTACTTGGGCACTCATCTTCTGCACATCTATCACTCCGGTGTTTAATTGCTATATTGTAATTATTTTGCCACTATGACCTATTTATTGCCTTACCTCCCTTATCCTACCTCATTTGCACGCACTGTATATAGACTTTTTCTATTGTATTATTAACTGTATGTTTGTTTATTCCTTGTGTAACTCTGTGTTGTTGTTTGTGTCGCACTGCTTTGCTTTATCTTGGCCAGGTCGCAGTTGTAAATGAGAACTTGTTCTCAACTAGCCTACCTGGTTAAATAAAAACTGGACAAGAAGACTGGACTCAGCTGAGCAGGACAGAGTGAGGTCTGACCCTGATCCATACAGTACATCTAAAGGGGTCACCTTCATTGTTGTGTTTTCTGGACCATCTGCAATGAATGGTCCATTTCAAACACCACCATGAAAGAGGGAAGGTTGAGCAATAGAGATGTACAGAGATCATTTCTAGAGACCATGTTCAAATGACCCATTGGGCGATTTTGTCAGTATTATGGGTCAATTATCAGTCCATGTTATCAATATTAGTGTGTACTTAGCTTCAGCATCCCATCATCCGCAACCAGCAACCAGCCACCAGCACATGAATTAGTGACGACATACAAGGATGAAATGACCGAATAAGGCCATTGAGACCTTTCACAGGATGTGACCCTCTTTCTAAACCACTATATGAAGCAGGGAAAATATCTCCATAGACCATCTAAAACTGAAAGCAAAATATTCAATAACGAAGCATCAAGCCTTGTTCTTTCTAAGCAGGTGCCGTTTACAGGGAGCTTAATGAAGAGATGACTACACTAACTACATGAAGGGTAATTATCAATGTTGACCTAAAGTGCTCAATCAAAATGCAGATAATTAAGAAGAGGTAGACATGTAGACATAAGGTTAGAGACTCACAGCTAGTGTTAATAAGGGTTGCAGGACAGACTGACAGAGCTATTGAACTCCACTAAGTCTGTGTTGTTGGGAGTTATTGTCACGTTGGGTTATTGGCACTGTGGGTTACATTTGACATTTTAGTCATTTAGCAGAAACTCGTATCCAGAGCAACAATTATGGTTAAGTGCATTGCTCAAGGGCACATCAACATATTTTTCACCTAGTCGTCTCAGGGATTCAAACCAGATACATTTTGGTTATTGGCCCATTGCTCTTAAATGCTAGGCTACCTGCTGCCTTGTTACAAACCTAACGATCTCTTTCCTTGGTAGCCTATTTCATACAAAGCCATACAATATGCAGGACTTGGCTTCAGTATCACTCATTTTTCATAAACACAGCACCTACAAGTACCTGTAAGTGTCATTCAGAAGAGCTCAACCGTGGTATTAATAACACATAGATTTTGAACCAGCTGGGCCTAACTGCTCAAACAAATTTGCAATAAAGCAGTTACCCTAACTTAGGAGCCAAGTAGGCCATCACAAGATCACCATGACTATCTTTATTCTGAGTGGTACTGAATGTGTCTATTGAAAAATGTACTTAACACACCTTTACTTCATCAATGATGCTGACATTTAATAATAAAAAAAAAGTGCACTAGTCAGATAACAGATTTCGGCTTGTTCAACACAATCATGCACTAGTAATATACAACGTATAAAAATAACATAATTGGGAATGGAAGAGAGGTACAGAAGTAATGGTTCACACTGAGTGAAATCATTGGTTTTGAGAAACACATACTAATGCAAAATTAAGGACAAACAGTATCCTAATCCACTTATCCACCACAGATATGTTCGAGATTTGGCCAGAGGAAATGTGTCTTTATTTCTAAACCATTAACTAAAGTATTGCGTGTCAGCGTTATTGTAGTACAGAAGTATGGTATATACAGCACATACCATCTTACAGGACTAAGATCGAATCGTACTACACCGGCTTCGACGCTCGTCGGATGTGGCAGGGCTTGCAAACTATTACAGACTACAAATGGAAGCACAGCCGAGAGCTGCCCAGTGACATTAGCCTACCAGATGAGCTAACTTACTTATATGCTCGCTTCGAGGCAAGTAACACTGAAACATGCATGAGAGCATCAGCTGTTCCGGATGACTGTGTGATCACACTCTCTGCAGCCGATGAGAGTAAGACCTTAAAAAGGTCAACATTCACAAGGCCGCAAGGCCAGACGGATTACCAGGATGTGTACGATTATGCACTGACCAACTGGCAAGTGTCCTTACTGACATTTTCAACCTCTCCCTGTCTTAGTCTCTAATACCAACATGTTTCAAGCAGACCACCATAGTCTTGTGCCCAAGAACACCAAAGGTAACCTGCCTAAATGACTACCAATCCGTCGCACTCACGTCTGTAGCCATGAAGTGAATTGAAAGGCTGGTCATGGCTCACATCAACACCATTATCCCAGAAACCCTAGACCCACTCTAATTTGTATACCGCCCCAACAGATCCACAGATGATGCAATCTCTATTGCACTCCACACTGCCCTTTCACACCTGGACAAAAGGAACACCTATGTGAGAATGCAATTCATTAACTACAGCTCAGCGTTCAACACCATAGTGCCCTCAAAGCTCATCACTAAGCTAAGGACCCTGGGACTAAAAAGCATCTCAGTCTGCAGCCACCACCAGGTGGTAAGGGTAGGTAACAACACATCCGGCACGCTGATCCTCAACACAGGGGCCCCTCAGGGGTGTGTGCTCAGTCCCCTCCTGTAATCCCTGTTCACTCATGACTGCACGGCCAGTCACGACTCCAACACCATCATTAAGTTTGCCGATAACACAACAGAACTGCTGACATAGTTTAATATAATAGTTGTACCATTTACTCTCCATTGTAATGTTATAAATGGCTAGGCTGATGCTCTGTTAAATGTCACACTCCCTCCTATCACCCCAACCAGGGACCCGTCTGGTAACACAGCTGCTCCATAACAAAACCCTGGGGAGGCAAGAACAGGTTTCAGTAACAATATGCAGTAAATATAGCATCTACAAATAGGATGTATGTATAATTGTGTGTATATATACATATACACTATTTTTCACATAGAAATGTCCTTGTTTTTGAAAGAAAAACAAAAAATTTTATCCATTAAAATAACATCACATTGATCAGAAATACAGTGTAGACATTGTTAATGTTGTAAATGACTATTGTAGCTGGAAACTGCAGATTTTTAAAATGTAATATCTACATAGGCGTACAGAGGCCGATTATCAGCAACCAAAAAGCCATATCTCAGACTAGTCAATAAAAAGAAAAGATTAAGATGGGCGAAAGAACACAGACACTGGACATAGGAACTCTGCCTAGAAGACCAGCATCCCGGAGTCGCCTCATGACTGTTGACGTTGAGACTGGTGTTTTGCGGGTACTATTTAATGAAGCTGCCAGTTGAGGACTTGTGAGGCGTCTGTTTCTCAAACTAGACACTCTAATGTACTTGTCCTCTTGCTCAGTTGTGCACTGGGGCCTCCCACTCCTCTTTCTATTTTGGTTAGAGCCAGTTTGCGCTGTTCTGTGAAGGGAGTAGTACACAGCGTTGTACGAGATCTTCAGTTTCTTGGCAATTTCTCGCACGGAATAGCCTTCATTTCTCAGGACAAGAATAGACTGATGAGGTTCAGAAGAAAGAACAACGTGCCACTGGAACACAGGAGTGACGGTTGCTGATAATGGGCCTCTGTACGCCTATGCAGATATTCCATTAAAAATCTGCCGTTTCAAGTTACAATAGTCATTTACAATATTATCAATGTTTACAGTGTATTTCTGATCAATTTGATGTTATTTTAATGGACAAAAAAATAGCTTTTCTTTCAAAATCAAGGACATTTCTAAGTGACCCCAAACTTTTTAATGTTATTTTACATATATAATATATATAAACTCAGCAAAAAAAGAAACGTCCTCTGACTGTCAACTGCGTTTATTTTCAGCAAACTTAACATGTGTAAATATTTGTATGAACATAACAAGATTCAACAACTGAGCCATAAACTGTAACAAAAGTAACAGTCAGTATCTGGTGTGGCCACCAGCTGCATTAAGTACTGCAGTGCATCTCCTCCTCATGGACTGCACCAGATTTGCCAGTTCTTGCTGTGAGATGTTACCCCACTCTTCCACCAAGGCACCTGCAAGTTCACTGACATTTCTGGTGGGAATGGTCCTAGCCCTCACCCTCCGATCCAGCAGGTCCCAGACGTGCTCAATGGGATTGAGATCCGGGCTCTTCGCTGGCCATGGCAGAACACTGACATTTCTGTCTTGCAGGAAATCACGCACAGAACAAGCAGTATGGCTGGTGGCATTGTCATGCTGGAGGGTCATGTCAGGATGAGCCTGCAGGAAGGGTACCACATGAAGGAGGAGGATGCCTTCCCTGTAATGCACAGCGTTGAGATTGCCTGCAATGACAACAAGCTCAGTCTGATGATGCTGTGACACACCGCCTCAGACCATGATGGACCCTCCCCTCCAAATCGATCCCACTCCAGAGTACAGGCCTCAGTGTAATGGTGTAACGCTCATTCCGTCGATGATGAACACGAATCCGACCATCACCCCTGGTGAGACAAAACCGCGACTTGTCAGTGAAGAGCACTTTTTTCCAGTCCTGTCTGGTCCAGGGACGGTGGGTTTGTTCCCATAGGCAACGTTGTTGCCGGTGATGTCTGGTGAGGACCTGCCTTACAACAGGCCTACAAGCCCTCAGTCCAGCCTCTCTCAGCCTATTGCGGACAGTCTGAGCACTGATGGAGGGATTGTGTATTCCTGATGTAACTCAGGCAGTTGTTGTTGCCATCCTGTACCTGTCCCGCAGGTGTGCAGGTGTTTTACACGTGGTCTGCCACTGCGAGGACTCACAGATGTCCATCCTGTCTCCCTGTAGCCTTGTCTTAGGCGTCTCACAGTATGGACATTGCAATTAATTTCCCTGGCCACATCTGCAGTCCTCATGCCTCCTTGCAGCATGCCTAAGGCACGTTCACGCAGATGAGCATGGACCCTTGGCATCTTTCTATTGGTGTTTTTCAGAGTCACCTGCGGGATTGTAGGAGTAGGGGAGGGGGGTTCTGACGAGTATTTTTGTCTGTGATGGAACCCTTTTGTCTGGAAAAATGAATTCTGATTAGCTGGGCCTGGCTCCCCAGTAGGTGGGGTGTGCACCATAGATTAGGGCCTAACGAATTTGTTTCAATTGACTGAGTTCCTTGTTGCATGTTGCATTTATATATTTTTTCAGTATACATGTACAGTTGAAGTCGGATGTTTACATACACTTAGGTTGGAGTGAATAAAACTCGTCTTTCAACCACTCCAAAAATGTCTTGTTGACAAACTACAGGTTTGGCAAGTCGGTTAGGACATCTACTTTGTGCATGACACAAGTAATTTTTCCAACAACAGATTATTTCACTCATAATTCACTGTATCACACCTCCCTCTGCAACTGGATACTGGACTTCCTGACGGGCCGCCCCCAGGTGGTAAGGGTAGGTAACAACACATCCGCCATGCTGATCCTCAACACAGGGGCCCCTCAGGGATGCATGCTCAGTCCCGTCCTGTACTCCCTGTTCACTCATGACTGCACGGCCAGGCACGACTCCAACACCATCATTAAGTTTGCCGATGACACAACAGTGGTAGGCCTGATCACCGACAACGACAAGACAGCCTATAGGGAGGAGGTCAGAGACCTGACCATGTGGGGCAATGACAACAACCTCTCCCTCATCGTGATCAAGACAAAGGAGATTACTGTGGACTACAGGAAAAGGAAGACCGAGCATGCCCCCATTCTCATCGACGGGGCTGTAGTGGAGCAGGTTGAGAGCTTCAAGTTCCTTGGCGACCACATCACCAACAAGCTAACATGGTCCGAGCACACCAAGACAGTCGTGAAGAGGGCACGACAAAACCTATTCCCCCTCAGGAGACTGAAAAGATTTGGCATGGGTTCTCATATCCTCAAAAGGTTCTACAGCCGCACCATCGGGAGCATCCTGACGGTTTGCATCACTGCCTGGTATGGCAACAGCTCGGCCTCCGACCGCAAGGCACTGCAGAGGGTAGTGTGTACGGCCTAGTATATCACCAGGGCCAAGCTTCCTGCCATCCAGGACCTCTACACCAGGCGGTGTCAGAGGAAGGCCCTAAAAATTGTCAAAGACTACAGACACCCTAGTCATAGACTGTTCTCTCTGCTACCGCACGGCAAGCGGTACCGGAGCGCCAAGTCTAGGACCAAGAGGCTTCTAAACAGCTTTTACCCCCAAGCCATAAGACTCCTGAACATCTAATCAAATGACTACCCAGACAATTTGCATTGCCCCCCCCCGCCCCCCCCTCTTGTACGCTGCTGCTACTCTCTGTTATTATCTAGTCTCTTTAATAACTCTTTAATAATATTAATAATGTACATATTACCTCAATTACCTCGACTAACTGATGCATTTCACTGTAAGGTCTACATCTGTTGTATTCAGCGCACGTGACAAATAAAATGTGATTTGACTTTGACAAGTCAGTACATTCAAAAATAGATAACCTAGGTACAAACTAAAAGAATGCTCTCAAAAATTTGGGAAAAATGAGAACATACCATTTCGAAAGGTAAATTATATAACATCATGTTCATAGGTTTGAGCAATAATGCTCAAACCTATGTCAAATGCGAGATGTTGACCCTGAACTGGTAGTTGACATGAATGAGTGAGCGGTTGTTTTCATATGCTGCCTCAACCTTTAGGGACCTCAGCCAGCCTTTTTTAAATTGTCTTAACTAGTTTGACACTTGTTCAAAGAAAACATAGACGGCGCCATTACCCATGCATTGTGACAATTGTTCTCCCAATACCACCATGTGTGAACAAAAGTTAGTGAGCGTAACTTTATGTACGTACCTTACCATGCAACATTTGGAACTCACCATAGACAATCAGTGAAGTATGTCCCACCTGAATAACACCAGCCTTTCTTATGTTCACTTTGTATGTCCCACTGTCAATCAGGGTCAGTTTCCTGAGCTCCAGTGATGCAGTGCTATTGTCCAGACTGATCCTACCAACAAATCCCACTCCGGTCATAGGACCTTCAGAACTGAGAAAGTCAGCAATGGAGACAGGGGGATCACCAAAAGTCCAGGCGATTGCACTAAGTGTTGTTGGATTGATGGTGGTTTTGAAAATCACATTTCCTCCCAATGTTCCATTCACAGGTCCATGTGGAAGCACATCTTGACCAGTACAATATCCTGATGAAACAGTACTTGATTATCATATCTCCAAAACAAACACAAAATTCTGCAGACAAAGACATTGGTGGAAAGTTTTCAAATGAGTTTTTATAATTTTCCAGAATAATTATTTTACAAAGACAATTTTGGAAGCCACTGTAGAAGCCACTGTGCCTAGTGGAATAACTATATTTTGTGCAAGCAAACATTAAGCAGTACCAATGGGAGTACGTGTCACGACCTTAAAAGGATAGATTACCCAAATGACAAAATGACATTGGTTTCTTTTCCCTGTAAGCGGTCTATGGACAAAGTGTGACAGCAATCCATTAAACATTTCATTAATGTGTATGGCCTTAGAGATGGATATGAACATCATTGAAACTACGTCTATGACTATTGACAAAGAACCTGCTATTGATTAAAGAACAATTCCTAATGTCATGGGATCAGAGAAGAATGTATTACATTAACACAGAAATCATGGTCCTAAAATTTCATAAGGATCTAAAAAGGGTTTAGAAATGATGACATTGTTTACCCCTTGGTGTCAAAATTGACCCCATGTTGGTGCTTTTAGGGTTAACCTATGTGTGGCTGTATTTTATTGAGTGCAGCAGATAAGGTCTCACCTGAGAGTATTCCCATGGTAAGAAAGACAACTGCAGATGCCACCATCTCTTCTGTTGTATCAAATATCTATGATTCAGACTGTAGTTCCGTCTCATAAAATAAATATTACGTAGGAGACAGGGCTGCAATAAAAGTGGATTTTGTTTTATTGCAATTATAATGCAAAAGTTTCTAACAATAACAATCAAGTTCTGTTTATACCTTACCCCAAAAATATATGTCTTCTCCAGAATCTCTGCTTCTTTCCCTATCTTTTAAATTGGGTTTAATACCGCTTAATTACCAAGCCCATGCCTCCTTTGACTACAGCCACACAAGACATCCTCCCTCTTCCTCTCTGCCTCTGTCTGGGTTTTTCTGCTCCCCAGCTGCCTGTGGTTGAGGCCTCTTCCTGTCCTTCTTCTGCTTCTTCTTCATCTTCCTTGTCCCAACATTACCATAGCTCTGACTGGAGACTGGAGTCACCAGGTCATACTGACTAGGCTCATTCACAACGGCATCAAACTGAAGATGTCTGGGCACCAGTTGTACAATATGGCTGCCACCTAGCTCCATGGGGCCAGATTAAGAGTTGTTTCCCATGGCCAAAACGGTTTAGCTTGATTGCTGGAGGTGGTTTGGAAGACCAAACAAAATGAAAAGGTATTCTATTTATAGATGTTTTACCATACTGGTTCTAGATATGTGCCAACATGCTGATCAAAACTATCCCTTTAATGCACTCTGCAATGAAAAATTAAAAACAGAACTAAAATCAAGGTTGGGCATCAGTCATTTGTAGTGTGTGGTTTTTCGCTCATGGTTTTGATAAGTTTTGTCTTGCACTTTGTAACTTACCCCTGCCGGCAATATAGGGGCGTTTTTTCTATATGCAGTGTGTGTGTGACATTAGCGTGAGAGTCATTCTGAGATGTGTGGGAAATGTATGTCTGTATCTTTCTCAAAGGCTTTTCAATTATGCTGAAAGCAAATTCAAATAATCAAAGCTTGATGATGAGTTGGTTATTTGAATCAGCTGTGTAGTGGTAGGGCAAAAACCTAAATGTGCACCCAAGGGGGCCAGGACCGAGTTTGGAAACCCTGCCTTGTTGGACAGTACTGTTCCATTCAGAGCCCACTGAAACTGAGCAGGAGGACTGGACTCCAGGACAGAGTGAGGTCTGATCAGAGACGTTAGAGAAAGCAAGGTATACTTATGCCCCTGCCACACTTATGCCCCCACCACATGGTCTCAAGCTGGAAAGCATGCTCACGCAAGAGAGGGAGGGCCAAATTACACAGACAAATACCTTCACAATTTTTTCCAATGGTAAACTGCCTGAGTAAGATCCATACAGTACATCTACATTTAAGTAATTTAGCAGACGCTCTGATCCAGAGCGGCTTACAAGAACAATTAAGGTTAAGTGCCTTGCTCAAGGGCACATCGACAGATTCAAACCAGAAACCTTTCGGTTACTGGCCCAACGCTCTCAACCGCTAGGCTACCTGTAAGAACAAATTCTTATTGTCAATGACAGTCTAGGAACAGTGGGTTAAGTGCCTTGTTCAGAACGACAGATTTTCTTACCTTGTCAGCTCAGGGATTTGATCTTGCAAACTTTCGGTTACTAGTCCAACGCGCTAACCACTAGGCTACCTGCCGCCCCATACAGATGCAAACAGTTTGTTAATGAAAATGGACCCACAGCTGAAAGTTAGGGTTAGAGAATGGCTGGTTCCCTCACTGATGGGGTTGAACCAATTATACAGTGCCTTCAGAAAGTATTCAGACCCCTTGACTTTTTCTACGTTATGTTACATTACAGCCTTATTCTAAAATTGATTACATTGTTTTTTCCCCCCATTAAATCTATACACAATACCTCATAATCAAAAAGCTAAATTAGGTTTTTAGAAATGTATATCCAGGATTCAGACCCTTTACTCAGTACTTTGTTGATGCACCTTTGGCAGCGATTACAACATCGAGACTTGGGTGTGAAGCTACAAGCTTGGCACACCTGTATTTGGGTAGTTTCTCCCATTCTTCTCTGCAGATCCTCTCAAGCACTGTCAGGTTGGATGGGGAGCATTGCTACACAGCTATTTTCAGGTCTCTCCAGAGATTTTAGATCGGGTTCAAGTCCGGGGTCTGGGTGGGCCACTCAAGGACATTCAGAGACTTGTCCAGAAGCCACTCCTGCGTTGTCTTGGCTGTGTGCTCAGGGTCATTGTCCTGTTGGAAGGTGAACCTTCACCCCAGTCTGGGGTCCTGGGCGTTCCTGGGCAGGTTTCATCAAGGATCTCTCTATACTTTGCTCTCTTCATCTTTGCCTCGATCCTGACTAGTCTCCCAGTCCCTGCCACTGAAAAACATCCCCACAGCATGCTGCTGCCACCACCATGCTTCACCGTAGGGATGGTGCCACGTTTCCTCCAGACGTAACGCTTGGCATTCAGGCCAAAGAGTTCAATCTTGGTTTCATCAGACCAGAGAATCTTGTTTTTCATGGTCTGAGAGTCTTTAGGGTCCTTTTGGTAAACTCCAAGTGGGCTGTCATGTGCCTTTTACTGAGGATTGGCTTCCGTCTGGCCACTCTACCATAAATGCCTGATTGGTGGGGTGCTGCAGAGATGGATGTCCTTCTGGAAGATTCTCCCATCTCCACAGAGGAATTATAGAGCTCTGTCAGAGTGACCATCAGGTTCTTGGTCACCTCCCTGACCAAGGACCTTCTTCCCCGATTGCTCAATTTGGCCGGGTGGTCAGCTCTAGGAAGTGTCTTGATGGTTCCAAACATCTTCCATTTAAGAATGATGGAGGCCACTGTGTTCTTGGGGACATTCAATGCTGCAGAAATATTTTGGTACCCTTCTCCAGAGCTGTGCCTCAACACAATCCTGTCTCGGAGCTCAACGGACAATTCCTTCGACCTCATGGCTTGGTTTTTGCTCTGACATGCACTTATATAGACAGGTGTGTACCTTTCCAAGTCATGTCCAATCAATTGGATTTACAACAGGTGAACTCCAATCAAGTTGTCGATACATCTCAAGGATGATCAATGAGCTCAATTTCAAGTCTCATAGCAAAGGGTCTGAATACTTAAGTAAATAAGGTTTTTCAGTTTTTTTACAGAAATGTGAAAAAATTTCAAAACCTGTTTTCACTTTGTCATTAAGGGATATTGTGCGTAGATTGATGACAAAAAAAGAATTTTATCAATTTTAGAATAATGCTGTAACGTAACAAAATATTTAAAAAGGGAAGGAATCTGAATACTTTCCGAATGCACTGTGTATCCCATAAAACGAATTACGATTAAATGGTTGGTATGCAGATGACACCGGCCTCGGGTTCGACCACAGGTCGGTCAGGGCGGTGCCAGCAGTGAAAATACCTGGTCAGCAAAGTGTCCAGGATGTCCACCGCAGGTACCCAGCACCGCTCCTCTGGGCTGTACCCCTCCCAGTCGATGATGTACTGGAGACGCCCCGCCTGACGCCTCGAATCCAGGACTTCACGGATCGAGTACGCCAGACCTCCCTCGATGTCCAGAGGAGGAAGCGGGGCGTCACTGGGTCCAGCCTCAGCGAGGGGACCAGGCACCACTGGCGTGAGGAGACACATGAAAAGATGGGTTAATGCGGTAATCAGCAGGGAGTTGCAAATGGTACGTTACCTCATTAACCCTCCTCAGGACATTAAATGGCCCCACAAACTGCGGGCTCAGCTTCCGGCAGGGCAGGCGGAGGGGCAGGTTCTAGGTGGATAGCCAGACCTGGTCGCCTGGAGAGAAAACAGGCGGCTCACTGCGGTGGTGGTTGACCTGTTCCTTTTTCCGACGCATGGCCCACTGGAGACGAGTGTGCCAACATTCCAGGCTCCTCAGCACGCCGAAACCACTCGTCCACCACAGGAGCCTCGGTCTGGCTCGAATGCCAAGGTGCCAGGGCCGGCTGATACCCCAACACGCACTGGAATGGAGTGAGGTTAGTGGAGGAGTGGCGGAGGGAGTTCTACGCATACTCAGCCCAAGGTAAAAAATCCTCCCACTCCCCCGGCTGGTCCTGACAGTTACACCTCAGGAACCTGCCCACTTCCTGATTGACCCTCTCCACCTGCCCATTACCTTGAGGACGGTACCCAGAGGTAAGACTGACCGTGACCCCCAGCTGTTTCAAGAACTCTTTCTATATGCGTGAGGTGAACTGAGGGCCACGGTCTGACACAATGTCCTCCGGGATCCCGTAGTGCCGGAAGACGTGCGTAAAAAGAGCCTCCGCGGTTTGCATGGCCGACAGGAGCTCAGGCAGAGGAAGGAGGCGACAAGCTTTGGAAAACCGGTTCACAACAACAAGAACGGTGGTGTTCCCTTGGGAGGGGGGAAGGTCAGTGACAAAGTCCCCCGAGAGTTGAGACCAGGGTTGTTGTGGAACCGGCAGGGGAAGGAGCTTTCCATAAGGGAGGTGTCTGGTTATCTTTGACTGGGCACAGATGGAGCAGGAAGAGACGTAAACCCGGGTATCCCTAGCCAAGGTGGGCCACCAGTACCTCTTAGTCAGGCAGGCGATGGTACGGCTTATCCCAGGATGACCCGACACAGGCGCCGTGTGCGCCCAAGTAAGGAGGCAGTCCCGCACACCCGTGGGCACATAGGCACGGTTCTCCAGGCACTGTGCAGGTGCACGTTCTGTGCGCAGGGCCTGCCGTATGTCGGTGTCTACGTCCCACACCACTGGCACGATGATACGGGAAGGAGGGATAATGGTGTTCTCTTATCACGACCTCTCATAGAGGTGAGACAGGGTGTCCGCCTTCACGTTCTTCGAGCGTGGCCTATAGGAAAGCGGGAATTGGAACCTGGCAAGGAATAGAGCCCACCTGGCCTATCTCGGGTTTGTTCGGTGATGGTTGGGATGAGGGGTAAAGGATAGCTGAATTTAACGGTGGCTTAATTCGAAGGCTCTCCTGTACGTAGGTCTCCATGGCGTCGGTCTCCGCATAGGAGAGGGGATAGACGTGGCCTCTCGGGAGGGCTGCATCAGACAGCAAGTCAATGGCACAGTCCCAGGGGCGATGAGGTCGCAGGCATGTAGCCTGGGTCTTAGAGAAAACCTGGTGTAGATCCTGGTATTCCTCCGGTAAATCCACTTGAGGGGCGTGGTCCGGACTTTCCACCGTAGTGGTACTGACAGACACAGCGGGACACCTCCCCTAAGACCCCTGCGACCAACCCAGCAGTTTCCTCTCAGACCAGGAAACAACAGGGTTATGCCAACTCAACCAGTGGAGACCTAAAACAATGAGATGTGTGGGGGTGTCTATAATAAAAAGGTGATCTGTTCTAAATGAGTGCCATGGGTCAGCAGAGAAACGGGAACAGTGATGTGATGTATGAGCCCTGTCCCTATTGGACGATTATCCAGGGCTCGAACCAGAATGGGTGTCTGTAGGGTAACCAAAGGAATGCGTAATGCAGTGGCCAGTGCGCTAATAGATTCCCGGCAGCTCCGGAATCGATCAAAGCTAACGGGAGTGAGGGGCTAGGGTATTCAGGGAATTTAATTGGAAAACACACTGGTTGAGTTGACAGAAAAGGAGGGGAGATCTTGCATCTTACCTGTGTTGGAGCAGGTGAATTCCCTGGCTTGTCGCCTCCTCACCTAATAGTGGATAGAGGGCAGGTCAGGGAGAAATGACCCCTTTCTCCACAATTGGAGCAGAGGCCCAGATTCCTCCTTCTCCTATGCTCTGCCTCTGGAAAATGTGCAGAGCCCACCTCCATTGGCTCTAGCCACGGAGCAGGTGTAGCCATGGGCTCCGGATTCCACGCAGGTCTTCCTCGGGACCGCAGGAGGTTGTCCAACCGGATCGCCATGCTGATGAGCTGGTTAATAAGTGTGTGGCAAAGCTGGGACTGAGTTTTGAAAAGTTATCCAACGTGACCACTGATGGGTGCCCAAACTTGACAGGAAAAAACGTTAGGATACAATATCAAGTAGCTGAGCTAAACCCAGATCAGAAATGGATTTTCCTGCATTGCATTATTCATCAGGAGGTGCTCTGTAATTGTGTTCTGAAAATGAGCCATGTTGTGGATACAGTCACTAAAGTGGTAAAGAGCAAAATATTTAAACCACAGGCAGTTTGTCTCACTGTTGGAAGAGACAGAGTCAGGTCATGCAGATCTCCCCCTACTACACACACGTGAGATGGCTGAGTTTGGGGAAGGTGCTTTAAAGGGTGTGGGACCTGAAGTCGAAGATTGCTGAGTGTTTGCAAATAAAAGGAAAATATGTGTATTTCCCTCAACTGCAAGATAATGAATGGTTGGCTGATTTTGCCTTCACCGTGGACATCATGGCCCTCATGGCCCTCATGAATGAACTGAATTCCAAACTACAAGGGAAGGGCCTTTTTGCACATCAGATGTACAGTACAGCCTTGTCAACGCCTTCAAGGGAAGAATACTCCTCCTGACCCACCAAGTAGAAGCCAACAATCTCACCCACCTTCCGACACTACTAGTCTGTTCCCTATCAGATGACCAGCGTGAGAAGTATACATCGCTGCTGTGTGCTTTGACCAGTGAGTTTCTCATCGTTTTGAAGATTTCCAAGTGTTGGAAAATGACATACTGTTGGTTTCCTCGCGTTATATCGATGTGGATAACGCTCCCACTGACCTGCAACTTGAGCTTATCGATCTTCAGTCTGATGCAGTGATTGGAGAACTATTCAAAACAATGTCACTGACAAGGTTCTATGCATCACTCGATGAACAAAATTAGGAGTCATGCTCAGAAGATGTTTGTACTGTTTGGGTCAACCTATGTATTTGAACAGACATTTTCAGTGATAAATCTAACAAAATAATATATAATCTACATTATAAACTGGGTTGTTCGAGCCCTGAATGCTGATTGGCTGACATTTATTTTTACTGTTCTTATTATGTTTGTACAGTAACCAGTTTATAATAGCAATAGGGCACCTCTGGAGTTTGTGGTATATGGCCTAAGAACAGCCCTTAGCCATGGTATATTGGCCATATACCACACCCCCTTGTGCCTTATTGATGAATTATAATCTAGGCTACAATCTGTATTATCAATTCAATTCTGATTTATATAACCATTATCGTTCACAGAACCAATATCTGGTACTATCATTACAACTTCCCCAAACCCTCCGATCATCGAGGGGGGCTCTGTGACCTTAACATCAAATGTACTGTATATGATTTAGTGTGATGTCTACTCCAAACCAAACATTCCAGTCTATCTGTGTAATGCTATACTCCAACATTAAAGACCCTCTTGTTCAACCCTCTCAATACACTTAGTCGTTCCTTTAAACTCCTATGAAGCTATTGGTTTCTATGATGTAAATGTGGGCTTGTCATTGAAGTTTTACTTTTCCACCTGTTGACTGCTACTGTACATACTGCACATGATTATTATGCAAAATTAATTTTAGACTTTAAAAAAAATGTATTTAACCTTTATTTAACTAGTTAAGTCAATTAAGAACAAATTATTATTTACAATGACGGCCTACCCCGGCCAAACCCGGACGGCGCTGGGCCAATTGTGCGCTGCCCTATGGGACTTCCAATCACGTCCGGATGTGATACAGCCTGTCTGCCTTTAAAAAAAGAGGAATACAACTATGTGCGCCGCCCTATGGGACTTCCAATCACGTCCGGATGTGATACAGCCTGTCTGCCTTTAAAAAAAGAGGAATACGACTATTTGTTCAAAAAAAATAAAACGTTTTGGAAGAATTTGAATTTTTATGCTAATAAATTATATTTGCTGTAACATGGCCAAAGTTTCTGTATTGAATTGGCAGGGAATAAGCATGGGGTTCTATTTTCAAATTGCTGTGTGGTACAGAAAAAGTACATTTCAGACAAACGATTTGGGGTTTAAATGGTTTATACTAAAGAATATATCAGTAACATATTCTCAACTTTAATAATTAACTGTAAAGAATGAGGTCCATGTATAAAGTTAAAGCACTTATCTCTTTTAACAGTGTAATATTTCTGGAACATCCTCATTGAGTATTTTAAAGAACGTCTCTCTTTTAAAGGGCAATTCCGCCACTTTTCAATCTCATATTTATTATCTCCAGCACCAAACCAGTGTCAACATATCTGAAAACCTATGAAAGATCCTAAAACATGCTTCTTTGTGACATCACTTGGGAGAATTCAAAGTTTTCAAAACCTGCAACCAGTTTCTTGCCAGGGGGAGGGTATTTTCTTGCTCCCACGTTGCCTCAAATTTTACAGTGTCTGAAAATCACTGTTTGAGGATGTCATCAGGTAGAACTTTTTAACTTTTATATTTTTCTACAAAACATTTTCACATATGTAGACTCTGTTATTGTTTTGGAGATAATGAAAATGAGGTTGAAAATTAGTGGAGTTGCCCTTTAACAATGTAATGCTTCTGGAACTTTCTTGTTGAATATACACAGGAACACACACACACTCTCTCTCTTTCTCTTACTTTCTTTCCCTCTCCCATGAGTTTGGATATGTTTTACATTCATTAGTAAAGTGAATACACATCTGTCTCTGAAGCACAAAGATGCAGTTATACAGTACATCACATTTTACATTGGGTTCACAGAACGCAAATTAGAGGTCGGACCAGTGACAGTCAGGGGAAAAGGCTCATGAACTATTTTGAAAGGGAGACAAAGCGCTAATTAATGTATTAGTGTGTATTTTTATCCATATAAATGATGACTCATGTAGGTTGTCACCATAGCATCTATCTATCAAAGCTCATTAAAGATAGGAAAAACAGAATTATGCAAACAGAGTTCAGTTTTAGAGCTCTCTTCATTCAGGGCCTGCAAAACACACCAGCCACCCATCAACCTCATCTAACTCTTCATTTAACAGAATCTCACATCAATATTTTTTTATCCATTTAATCCTTTATTTATAGATGTAATGCCGTTGAGGTAACAAGTCTCTTTCACCTGTTTCAAGAACGCAGCAATCATTTTACATGTTGTGTTTGTATTTTTTAGTTCAGTGTATATTTTGTATTCATTTAACCTTATTTTTGATAATTTTGAGTCAAGGTATATTTTACAGATGAGGCCTGTACACACATCAATAAGCATACCAATATTCACATTAATATTCATATCAATATTCATATCAATAACGAATAGCAAAACACAATCATAGAAAACGAACACATTCTTCAGTAAAAAGGTCCTCAATCAGCCTTTTGATTTTCCTTTGAGATACCAATTCATCCAATTATAGAGAGCTTTGGAGATATTTCCAGAAGTAAGGTGCAATAAAACGTAATTTCATACCATACTTTAAACCAATAATACAGTGGCACAGGAAGTATGAGCTATACTGTCATACTGTACAGCGCTCTACCTTTGGAATCACACCTGGAGACAGTGGATCAATCTGTATAACAGTATGAAGGTTGTAAAAAAAGGATATTAGTGTAATGTTTTTCGTTCAGTTCTGCTTTTTTGTATTTTCAGAAGGCCAAATTGCATCGTGAGTTTCAGCAGTGAACAACAGTTTGCAGAACTACATGTGGCTTTTCATGAGAAGAGACAAAAGCAACATTCTTCTATCAGACCCATAGACTCCAGTTACTGAAAGTGTAGTTAAAGAAGTGATTAGCATAAAATGTTGAATTCATGATATCTTAAAGGAGAGACAGAGTGAGAGAGAGAGAGAGAGAGAGAGAGAGAGAGAGAGAGAGAGAGAGAGAGAGAGAGAGAGAGAGAGAGAGGAGGAAGAGGTTTATGGATGACACCATTCAAAGCCCGTAAAAGGCAAATGTTGTGTTAACAACAGTCACTGCCAGAAATAATGCAGCATTGCAGCCATTTTACAATGTGCTGGTAAATTGCAACATGTACTGTGTTGGGACCTAGCCCCATTCTATTCCTACTGTTGCTTTACATGTCAACCTTTACTCTTTGGAGTCATATTTATGAGCACCATGAAGACTAGACTGGCATAGCAACCTGTTTAGTTTTGATACATGGGCCATAGCCAGTTGCTGAATGATGTCTGTGCCCTCTGGTGGTATAGATAGAATCATATTTTGTGGCTGTTTTTAAAACTGTGAATGCTGTATTTCATGTTGTTCTCTTCTGAAGGCATCAACCAGAATGAAATAAGATGGTGCTCTTTAGGTAAAGGAATGACATACAATAAGTCAATCTCTTTAACCCATTGACGGTAACATCGTCCACAGGTTATTGCGGAGTTGGAACGAGATTACAGTGACGGTATCTTCCAGTCAGTTTAGTCACTGATTACCACAGCTTTGCTAAGAGATCAGAGAACTTGACTTTGACCCAGTTAACCACAGGGATATCATACACAAACCACCGGGGTTGGCTACAGGGCCGTAGTGTGTAGGCTTTTTGTTCCAGCCCAGATCTGATACACATGATTCAATATAATCATCTAATGATGGTTGTCAACTGAAACATTCTGCTTTGAGGCAACAGGACATTTTGTATTCAGTAGCAGTCATGAAGGGATGAGGAAAGAGAGGAAGGCAGTTTACACATCTGAACTCACATACTAGTGTTGAAGTCATCTTTTAAACCAACCCACTCTTTAAGGTAACAAGAAAACAATAAACTAAATGTTTTAGCAACCTGGAACCTCTACTCAAGATTTCTCAGCACAAGATGGCTGAGGCGTGTAGAAAGCGTGTATGAACGCATCATCATTTTGTGAACAGAGATTGAAATATTCAATATTATAGTATGCCAACATAAAACTTCCTGTACTACCGAAGGTATAAAGGTGTCCACATATTTTAGGTGGCCACAGAGAGTGGTAGAAGACTAAGGTAGTAATACTATGGCATTCTATATAAATAGTTTCTACACTGTGTTGGTACTGACACTGACAGGTAAGGGGTCTCACACACACACAAACGCACACGCACACATATACAGTGCATTCGGAAAGTATTTTTTAATATCCAAGGTTTTAATATCCAAGATGGCGTAGCAGTCGGACGTGTGTTTTTGTCTTGTCCTGCCCTGTCCCGTATAAACATTGTTTTCCTTGTTTTTTTTTGGTATATTTTTCGTATATATTTTAACATCCCTTTCCTTCTACGGACTGAACATACTCTCCTGCAACCCGCCTCACCCAATGTGGTATGGATCTGCTATTTCTATACTTAAGAACCGGAACCCCCATCAAAAGCTAGCCAGCTAACTGGCTACCAGCTAATTGGCTACTAGCTAGCCGCGGCCCGCTAGCTGTCTAGAGCACATCGGACTGTAAGCTTAAGAGGCCCATCGGACAAATTCTGGCCACTATACCTATTTTGCCAATTGGCCTGGTTTACCACACAGAGCCCTGCTGATCGTATTCTGAGCCGGAACCCCAACAGAAGCTAGCCAGCTAACTAACTACTAGTTGTAGTCAGCTAGCCACTGCTAGCGGTCATCAGCTACCTCTAGCACGGACAACTCTTGCCAGTCTGCACAGCGCGACTCAAACCAGAGCAAATCTGACTTATTTTTCTCCACATCTCCGGATTCCTACCTCAAGTTCTGAACCTTTTTTTTCACCTGGATCATCGCAGCTAGCTAGCTGCTATCCAAGTGGCCACTCCTGGCTAACGTCTCTGTCCTGAAGCAAGAACCAATTAGCCTGGAGCTAGCCTTGCTAGGCCCATCTGCTAGGCCCATCTCCTGGCCAGCCGAAGAGGTCCATCAGCCACTCCTGGGGCTCCAATACCTATTTTGCCAACTGGCCTGGACCCCCGCCAACCCATCACGACTGGACCACCAACGTGATTCGCCCGAGGGGGCTTTCTCAACTGGCTCCGCTGTCGCATCGTCCCATAAATGCCCATCCGCTAGCCTGCTAGCCGCGGCCTGCTAGCTGTCCAGAGCACATCGGACTGATAGCTTAAGAGGCCCATCGGATAAACTCTTTGGCCACAATACCTATTTTGCCAATTGGCCTGGTTTACCACATGGAGCCCTGCTGATCCGTGTGCCAACATAACAGCAAGAAGGAGCCACAACAGACTTTCTTCTGTTGCGACGTCCCTCCAAGGCCCTTCTGCTAGCTTGCTAGTCCCGGCCCGCTAGCTGCCTGAAGCCACTCACTAGACTCCTATGATTACTCGGCTATGCATGCCTCTCGCTAACGTCAATATGCCTTGTCCATTGCTGTTTTATTTTGTAATTATTGTCTTATTTCACTGTAGAGCCTCTAGCCCTGCTCAATAGTTAACACTTTAGTTCCACCTCCCACACATGCGGTGACATCACCTGGTTTAAAACTTGTTAGGGAGCAGTGCATGAGGTGACCGTTTTTGGAGAGCCTGGCGTGCCCAAAGTAAAATGCCTCCCATTCAGACCCAGAAAATAGGATATGCATATATTTAGTACCATTGGATAGGAAACACTCTGAATTTTCCAAAACTGTTAACCATTTGTCTGTGAGTGAAACAGAACGGATATGGCAGGCAAAACCCCGAGGAATTTCTGTCCTGGAAAAAGTGATTTTGACACATTGCTCATTTGGGAACCCCTCCCTCATGAAAATGACCATATAAGGGCATATGAATGCAGTACACGTCGCTTCCTTATGATGTCAACAGCCTCGAGACGGTGTTTCCCTCCATTTTGGATGCTTTAGACCAGAGAAAACGACCAAACAAGTGGGTCCCCCCTTGATGTCAACAGTACCCAGGGCGTGCGCCCGAGAAGTCGCGCAGTGTCTTATTTACCGTCTTTAGAGCTCAGTTTATATTCCGGTTGATTTATAATAGTAAATATACGTAAAAGTGTTCCTAAGGATACATTTAAAACTATGTTTGAATGTTCTTGGACAAGTTTATAGGTATAAGATGAACGAGTTCGCGCCACGTTTCAATGGACTAGTGGAGGCTGTCGTTTCTGACTATGACGCGCGAACCAAATGGAGATTTATGGATATAATACATGACTTTTTCTAACAAAAGAACCATGGATTGTCTTCGTTGGACACTTAGGATGACCTCAGCAGAAGTTCTTCAACAGGTAATTTGTTTTCGCTGTGAAATGTGTTATGTGTGTGCCACGCTGGCTAATGAATTCATGGCTATGAGAAAGTATGTGAGGTGCTGCCCTCAAACAATCAAATGTACTGCTTTCGCCGTAAAGCCTTTTTGAAATCTGACAACGCTGTGATATTGCCAAGAAACAGAGCTTTTGATGAGTATGAAACACTTGTATATTGGTGCATGTTTAATAATTCAACTTTTGGATTTTGAATTTGGCGCTTTACATTTTACCTGGTGGTGTCGGGAGTGGCGACCCACCGCTCCCTGTGAAGTTAAATGATATTTCTAGAGACAATATCTCTTTCATCGTCACTCTATGCACAGGTTTACCCCCTCTGTATTCACATCCTACAATACTTTTGTCTGTACATTATGCCTTGAATCTATTCTACTGTGCCCAGAAATCTTCTCCTCTTACTCTCTGTTCTGAATGTACTAAACTATAACTATAGTACTATAACATTTTCCCGACAAGATAGAACTGCCAAAGGGGGCGGTGTTGCAATCTACTGCAGAGATAGCCTGCAGAGTTCTGTCTTACTTTTCAGGTCTGTACCCAAACAATTCGAGCTTCTACTTTTAAAAATCCACCTTTCCAGAAACAAGTCTCTCACCGTTGCCGCTTGCTATAGACCACCCTCTGCCCCCAGCTGTGCCCTGGACACCATATGTGAACTGATTGCCCCCCATCTATCTTCAGAGCTCGTGCTGCTAGATGACCTAAACTGGGACATGCTTAACACCCCGGCCATCCTACAATCTAAGCTTGATGCCCTCAATCTCACACAAATTATCAATGAACACAACAGGTACAACCACAAATCCATAAACACGGGCACCCTCATAGATATCATCCTAACCAACTTGCCCTCCAAATACACCTCTGCTGTTTTCAACCAAGATCTCAGCGATCACTAACTCATTGCCTGCATCCGTAATGGGTCTGCGGTCAAACGACCACCCCTCATCACTGTCAAACGCTCCCTAAAACACTTCAGCGAGCAGGCCTTTCTAATCGACCTGGCCCGGGTATTCTGGAAGGATATTGACCTCATCCCGTCAGTAGAAGATGCCTGGTCATTCTTTAAAAGTGCCTTCCTCATCATCTTAAATAAGCATGCCCCTTTCAAAATATGTTGAACCAGGAACAGATATAGCCCTTGGTTCTCTCCAGATTTGACTGCCCTTCACCAGCACAAAAACATCCTATGGCATTCTGCATTAGCATTGAATAGCCGCCGTGATATGCAACTTTTCAGGGAAGTTAGAAACCAATATACACAGGCAGTTAGGAAAGCTAAGGCTAGCTTTTTTTCAAGCAGAAATTTGCATCCTGTAGCACAAACTCAAAAAAGTTCTGGGACACTGTAAAGTCCATGGAGAATAAGAGCACCTCCTCCCAGCTGCCCACTGCACTGAGGCTAGGAATCACTGTCACCACCAATAAATCCACTGTAATCGAGAATTTCAATAAGCATTTTTCTACGGCTGGCCATGCTTCCCACCTGGCTACCCCTACCCCGGTCAACAGCCCTGCACTCCGCACAGCAACTCGCCCAAGCCTCCCCCATTTCTCCTTCACGCAAACCCAGATAGCTGATGTTCTGAAAGATCTGCAAAATCTGAACCCCTACAAATCAGCCGGGCTAGACAATCTGGACCCTCTCTTTTTAAAATTATCTGCTGAAATTGTTGCAACCCCTATTACTAGCCTGTTCAACCTCTCTTTCGTATCGTCGGAGATTCCCAAGGTATGGAAAGCTGCCGCAGTCATCCCCCTCTTCAAAGGGGGAGACACTCTAGACCCAAACTGCTATAGACCTATATCTATCCTACCCTGCTTTTCTAAGGTCTTCGAAAGCCAAGTTAACAAACAGATTACCGACCATTTCGAATACCACCGTACCTTCTCCGCTATGCAATCTGGTTTCAGAGCTGGTCATGGGTGCACCTCAGCCACGCTCAAGGTCCTAAACGACATCATAACCGCCATTGATAAGAGACATTACTGTGCAGCCATATTCATCGACCTGGCCAAGGCTTTCAACTCTGTCAATCACCATATTCTTATTGGCAGACTCAACAGCCTTGGTTTCTCAAATGATTGCCTCACTATGGTTTACCAAATACTTCCCTGATAGAGTTCAGTGTGTCAAATCAGAGAGGGCCTGTTGTCCGGACCTCTGGCAGTCTCTATGGGGGTGCCACAGGGTTCAATTCTCGGGCCGACTCTCTTCTCTGTATACATCAATGATGTTGCTCTTGCTGCTGGTGATTCTCTGATCCACCTCTACGCAGACGACACCATTCTGTATACTCCTGGCCCTTCTTCGGACATTGTGTCAACTAACCTCCAGACGAGCTTCGATGCCAAACAATTCTCCTTCCATGGCCTACAGCTGCTCTTAAATGCAAGTAAAACTAAATGCATGCTCTTCAACCGATCACTGCATGCACCTGCCCGCACGTCCAGCATCACTACTCTGGACGGTTCTGACTTAGAATATGTGGTCAACTACAAATACCTAGGTGTCTGGCTAGACTGTAAACTCTCCTTCCAGACTCACATTAAGCATCTCCAATCCAACATTTAATCTAGAATCGGCTTCCTATTTCGCAACAAAGCATCCTTCACTCATGCTGCCAAACAAGCCCTCGTAAAACTGACCATCCTACCAATCCTCGACTTTGGCGATGCCATTTACAAAATAGCCTCCAACACTCTACTCAACAAATTGGATGCAGTCTATCACAGTGCCATCTGTTTTATCACCAAAGCCCCATACACTACCCACCGCTGCGACCTGTACGCTCTCGTTGGCTGGCCCTTGCTTCATACTCTTCTCCAAACCCACTGGCTCCAGGTCATCTACAAGTCTTTGCTAGGTAAAGCCCCGCCTTATCTCAGCTCACTGGTCACCATAGCAGCACCCACCCATAGCACGCACTCCAGCAGGTATATCTCACTGGTAACCCCCAAAACCAATTCCTCCTTTGGCCGCCTTTCCTTCCAGTTTTCTGCTGCCAACGAACTGGAACAATCTGCAAAAATCACTGAAGCTGGAGACTCATATCTCCCTCACTAGCTTTAAGCACCAGCTGTCAGAGCAGCTCACAGATCTCTGCACCTGTACTTAGCCCATCTGTAAACAGCCCATCAAACTACCTCATCCCCATACTGCATTTATTTATCTTGCTCCTTTGCACCCCAGTATCTCTACTTGCACATTCATCTACTGCACATCTACCATTCCAGTGTTTAATTGCTATATTGTAATTACGTCGCCACCATGGCCTATTTACTGCCCATCTTTTTTCTACTGTATTATTGACTGTATGTTTTTTTCATTCCATGTGTAACTCTGTGCTGTTGTGTGTGTTGAACTGCTGTGCTTTATCTTGGCCAGGTCACAGTTGTAAATGAGAACTTGTTCTCAACTAGCCTACCTGGTTATGTCATGTCCAGGCCTGAGTTCAGGCTGGCGTGTTTAGTTTCATTTTTGGTTTAGGAGGGTTTTGAGTTCTAGGATGTTTATTTCTATGTTGGGTTAATGGTTCCCAATTAGAGGCAGCTGAGTGTCGTTACCTCTAATTGGGAACCATATATATGTTTGTGGTTTTCACTAGGGTTTTGTGAGTTATTGTTTGTTGTTTGGTTCATGGCATTAAGTGTTTAATCTATGTTATGTTCAGTTTGTTACGATCTTCGTTTGTTTGTTTGTTATTTTCCCAGTTACGTGTATAAATAAAGAATGTATACTGGAAGCATCGCTGCGCCTTGGTCCGCTAATATCGAAGATCGTGACAGAATAACCCACCACAATAGGACCAAGCAGCGAGAGAACAAGGCGTCCTGGACATCGGAAGAGATATTGGCTGGAAAGGGACCCTGGACTCAGCCTGGGGAGTATCGCCGTCCCAAAGAGGAGCTGGAAGCAGCGGCGGCGGAGCGGCGGTATTACGAGGCTAACTATGGAGCATGGAACCCAGAGAAGGAGAGATATGCTGGAACACGCCTGGCTAGGAAGCCCGAGAGGCAGCCCCCCCAAATTGTTTTGGGGGGGCACACGGGGAGGTTGGCCGTTTCAGGGTGGACTCCTGAGCCAACTCCTCGTGCTTTATGGAGGGAGCGTCGCACTGGTAAGACACTGTGCTATGCAGTGATGCGCACGGTGTCTCCAGTGCGCGTTCATAGGCCGGTGCGCGAAATTCCAGCTCCCCTCATCTGTCGGGCTAGGTTGAGTGTGCAGCCTGGAAGAGTGGTGCCGGCTCAGCGCTCCTGGTCTCCGGTGCACCTCTTCGGACCAGGATATCCTGCACCGGTTCTGCGTGCAGTGTCTCCGGTGCGTGTCCACAGCCCAGTGCGCGACATTCCAGCTCCACTCATCTGTCAGGCTAGGGTGAGTGTGCTGCCTGGAAGAGTGATGCCTGCTCTGCGCGCTAAGTCTCCAGTGCACCTTCTTGGACCGAGATATCCTGCGCCGGCTCTGCGTGGGGTGTCTCCGGTTCACGCCCACAGCCCGGTGCGCGACATTCCAGCTACCATCATCTGTGAGGCGAGGGTGAGTGAACAGCCGGGTAGAAGGGTGCCGGCTCCGCGCACCAGGCCCCCTGTACGCTTAGAGAGCCCAGTACGTCCAGTCCCTGCTCTGCGCACCAGGCCCCCTGTGCGCATAGAGAGCCCAGCACGTCCTGTCCCTGCTCCGCCAATCAGGCCCCTGTACGCTTAGAGAGCCCAGCACGTCCTGTCCCTGCTCCGCGCATCAGGCCCCCTGTACGCATAGAGAGTTCTAGGTTGTTTATTTCTATGTTGGGTTAATGGTTCCCAATTAGAGGCAGCTGAGTGTCGTTACCTCTAATTGGGAACCATATATATGTTTGTGGTTTTCACTAGGGTTTTGTGGGTTATTGTTTGTTGTTTGGTTCATGGCATTAAGTGTTTAGTCTATGTTACGATCTTCGTTCGTTTGTTTGTTATTTTCCCAGTTACGTGTATAAATAAAGAATGTATACTGGAAGCATCGCTGCGCCTTGGTCCGCTAATATCGAAGATCGTGACAGGTTAAATAAAGGTGAAACATTTTTTTTTTTAAGTATTCAGATCCTTTGACTTTTTCCACATTTTGTTAGGTTACTTCATAATTCTAAAATGGATTAAATAAAAATAAACACAATACCCCATAATGACAAAGTGAAAGCAAGTTTTTAGAATTTTTGATAATTCATAAAAAAGAAACAGAAATACCTTATTTACATAAGTGTTCAGACCATTTGCTATGAGACTCGAAATTGAGCTCAGGTGCATCGTATTTCCATTGATCATCCTTGAGATCTTTTTACAACTTGATTGGAGTCCACTTGTGGTAAATTAAATTGATTGGACATGATTTGGAAAGGCGCAAACCTGTTCATTTAAGGTCCTACAGCTGACAGTTCATGGCAGAGCAAAAACTAGGCAATGAGGTTGAAGGAATTGTCCGTAGAGCTCAGAGACAGGATTATGTCGAGGCACAGATCTGGGGAAGGGTACCAAAAAATGTCCCCAAGAACATAGTGGCCATTCTTAAAAACTTCTTAGCGCCCCACCTACGACAACATCTGGTGAAATGCAGAGCGCCAAATTCAAATTACAAAAATAATAATATTAAACATTCATGAAAATACAAGTGTTGTACACCATTCAAAATCTTAGAATCTTGTTAATCTAACAGCGTTGTCGGATTTCAAAAAGGCTTTACGGAGAAAGCATAGCATTTGATTGTCTGACGGCAGCGCCGCACATACTCCTCCATTAGCATAATTACATAACCAGCAGAGGTGTCACACGCGCAAAACAGTACAGGTCACCTTATGATCCACCAGGAAGAACTCCTATTACTCATTGGTTTTTCAAAAAACAAGCCTGAAACCATGTCTAAAGACGGTTGACATATTGTGGAAGCCATAGGAACTGCAATCTGGAAGCTAAATCCCTCTGTATTGAATAGCTGGTCAAAGGGAAAACTGTCACATCACAAAATCCCATTTTCCGGATGGATTTTTCTCGGGCCAAATCAATTCTGTTATACTCACAGATATTATTATAACAGTATCCAATACTACTAATTATGTGCATATCCTAGTTTCTGGGCCTGAGTAACAGGCATTATACTTTGGGCACGCCAGACTCTCCAAACCTCCGAACAATGCCCCCTAGCCCTAAGAGGTTTTAAATGGAAGAAGTTTGGAACCACCAAGACTCTTCTTTGAGCTGGCTGCCCGGCCAAACCGAGAATTTGGGTGAGAAGGGCCTTGGTCAGGGAGGTGAGCATGACCTGATGGTCACTGACAGAGCTCCAGAGTCTAGAAGGACAACCATCTCTGCAGCACTCCACCAATCAGGCCTTTATGGTAGTGTCCAGACAGAAGACACTCGTCATTAAACGGCACATGACAGTCGCTTGGAGTATGCCAAAATGCACATTAAGGACTCTCAGCCCATGAGAAACAAGATTCTCTAGTCTGATGAAACCAAGATTGAACTCTTTGGCCTGAATGCCAAATGTCACGTCTGGAGGAAACCCGAAACCATCCCTACGGTGAAGCATGGTGGTGGCAGCATCATGCTGTGGGGATGTTTATTGTGGTGGCAGCATCATGCTGTGGGGTTGTTTTTCAGCAGGGACCTTCCAACAGGACAACGACCCTGGCTTTTGGACAAGTCTATGAATGTCCTTGAGTGGCCCAGCCAGAGCCCAGACTTGAACCCGATCAAACATCTCTGGAGAGACCTGAAAATAGCTGTGCAGCGACGCTCTCCATCCAACTTGACAGAGCTTGAGAGGATCTGCAGAGAAAAATTCGAGAAACTCCCTAAATACAGGTGTGCCAAGCTTTTAGTTTAATACCCAAGAAGACTTGAGGCTGTAATTGCTGCCAAACGTGCTTCGACAAAGTACTGAATAAAGGGTTTGAAAACTTGTGTAAATGTAATATTTTCTATTTTTATAACATTTGCAAAAATGTGTCATTATAGGGTACGGTGTGTAGATTGATGAAGGGAAAAAACTGTGTATCCATTTCGGATTCACACTGCAATGTAACACAATGTGGAAAAAGTCAAGGGGTCTGCATACTTTCCGAATGCACTGTACACACACACACACAAAGTCACAATTTCAGTGTGATCACTGTACAACATATTGGGCAAACCCTTAGCCACTAACATGGGTCTGTGAGAAGCTTCCACTTCTTATTATTTTTACACCTGCGTGTGTTAAAGTTAAATGTGGTTGCGACAGAGTTGCAGGCTTTGAACATGTATATGTACCTCCTCATAGATTCTCAGAAGGCCAAAGTGCATCATGGATTTCAGCAGTGACAGTTGGTGTAACTATTTGTGGCTTTTCATGAGAAGAGACAAAAGCAACGTTCTTAACCAAATATACATGTTCCCCTTATATCGGACACATAGACTGCAGATACTGAAAGTGGAGTCAAGAAATGATTAGCATTAAATGTTGAGGAAGTTCTAAGAATTGAATTAGCAATTATACAAATTTAATAGAATTTCTATAGTTCTAAGTTCCCCCAAGAATGCATGTTGTATTCATGNGAGACAGAGAGAGAGAGAGAGAGAGAGAGAGAGAGAGAGAGAGAGAGAGAGAGAGAGAGAGAGAGAGAGGTTATTGATGACATACCATTCAAAGCCCATAAAAGGCAAATGGTGTGCAAACATCGGTCACTGCCAGGAATGATGTAGCATTGCAGCCCTTTTCCAATGTCCTGATAAAATGCAACATGCATTGTGTTGGGACCTATCCCCATTTCCATTCCTCCTGTAGCTTTACTCTTTGGAGCCATATTTCTGAGCACCATCAAGACTACACTCTTAATAATAATTCAGTACTTTGTCGAAGCACGTTTGGCAGCAATTACAGCCTCAAGTCTTCTTGGGTATTAACTACTTAGGGAGTAGCGGCGCGCTAGCGACACTACCCGGTGAAATGTAAGGCGCCAAATTCAAAATCCAAAAGTTGAATTATTCAGGGCTAGTCAATAAATTACACAATGTAAATGTGTTCATGTTGCACACATAGTTTTCTCATTAAATGCTTTCAGTATTTAAATATGTCCCATTTACATTGTGTAATTTACCGATGGTCCCTAACTAGCCTCATAGGGATACCCAAAGTCCACCCAAATCTACCACAGGCATTATGATTGGATCGCGTGTAACTGCACTCCGAAATTAAAATTACTTGAGTAATGCCATCTGTGGGCATGTGGGCAGGTTTGAAACAAACCCAACCTTCATTTACATTGTGATGCAACTGCAACCGCAAGTTACACAAAACTCTGCTTTGGATAAGACTGACTTTATAACCAAAATTATCCTAATTTACACTTTGTATTAAATTTGACAGTAGAATAAATGTTTATGACTCCTATTGTGTGGATGACACAGGCAGTTTTCTAACTGAGAATTTTTTCCAAAGGAGCAGTTGCTCTTTAAATTGAAAATGCTCTATTTCATGTTGTTATCTTCTGTATGTATCAACCAAAATTCAATGGTGCTTCTTAGCCAATGGGATGACACATCTCCATAACTGAATATGCTGTGTTTTCTTTAACCTAGTTCTGCTGCCCACATTATTATCCTTCTTCTCTACATTTTACCTCACAATAGTTCAACATACATAACTAAGGTTAAGCCATAGACAATGATAGAGGCCTCTAGAGGCCAAAAGGCCATATTAGCATGGGCAGCTCCATTGAGGGATCCACCATTTTAATGTAGTCAACTGGGTGGGACTTCCAACTTCTTTTGCAGGTCCCTCCTGGTGACCCTGTTGGAGTCAAGTCCAACTGGAACATCAGGAGGGATCAGCCAATCATGAAGAATAAAATGGACTACTTCAAAATGTAGATTGATTATAATGGCGCAGATATAAAGAGGAGTCTTCTATCTGTGTCTATGGGTTGAGTGCAGTCCATGGTGCAGTCAGGTGAAATGGTAGGTCACAGAACAAATTGCAGGCGGATCACCCCCTGGTGGCTCCTGGTTACACCTCCAATGCAGACACCACACCAGATCAGAGACACCTGACACACCTTCACAGTGACTGTAACTTCTAGTCAATTTAGTCACTGATTACCACAGTATGCTAAGAGGTCATGGAACTTGACTTTGACCCAGTTAACCAGGGGGATATCATACACAAACCGCAGCGGTTGGCTACAGGGGCCACAGTGTGTAGGCTTTTGTTCCAGCCCAGCTCTAATGATTCAATATAATCATCTAAGGATGGTCGTCAACTGAAACATTCTGCTTTGGGGCAACAGGACATTTTGGAATCAGTAGGAGTTTACACATCTGAACTCATCATTTAGTCATCATTTAAACCAACCCACTCTTTAAGGAAACAAGGAAACAATAAACACAATCTATTAACTTCCTGGAATCTCTAGTCAACGTTTCTCAGCACAAGATGACTGAGGCGTGTATAAAGAATCAAGAATGTATGAATAAATATAATTTTGTGAGTCAGTGGAAAATCCAGGACGTTACAGTATGTTAACATAACACCCCCTGTACTAATGAAGCTATGAAGGTGTCTACATATTTTGGGTGGCCACAGAAAGAGTGGTACAAGACTGAATATAACTTTCGTAATGGTTAGGTTGTTAAGAATGCACTGATATAAGTGGACGTACGTGGTATGTTAGAAACTTTGAAAAAAACACATTTATATCGGAGTTGAACCTGTTGTTCACTGCCCTCTCATTGGCTAGAATGGTCCCACCTGATCTCACCTTCTCCCGCCTGCCGTCCATCTTTGAGGACATGTATTTCCATTGTTACAACGGTTACTCAACTATCTTGTCAATATAATAGAAAATCTTTGGTGCAGTCCATGGTGTAGTCAGGTGAAACGGGAGGTCATAGAACAAACTGAGGCCTGATCACCCCCTGGTGGCTCCTGGTCACACCTGCAAACACATCAGCTCAGACACTCCTTACACAGCTTTACATTGACGGTAACCTTGTCCCCGGGCTACTGTGCACAGCAGGGGAACTAGATTACAGTGACGGTAACTTCCAGTCAGTTTGGTCACTGATTACCACAGTATTGCCAAGAGGTCAGGGAACTTGATCAGTAAAGAACTCCAGTGACCCAGTTAACCAAAGGGACATCATACACAAACCACAGGGGTTGACTACAGGGTAATGTGTAGGCTTTTGTTCCAGCCCAGCTCTTACACACATGATTCAATATAATCATCTAATGATGATTATCAACTGAAACATTCTGTTTTGGGGCAACAGGATGTTTGGAATCAGTAGCAGTCATGAACAGATGAGGAAGACCTCTTACACAAATCTGAACTCTCCCAATACATTCTAGTGTACACAATTTCATTTAAACCAGCCTACTCTTTGAGTAAGGTAACAAGGAAATAAAAACAAAATGTTTTAGCAACCTGGAATCTCTACACAAGATGTCTGAGGCGCGAATAAAGAATGTATGAATATATCATTATTTTGTGACTCAGATGTCGAAAGCCGGGACATTACAGTATGTCAACATAACACTTCCTGTACTAATGAAGGTATAAAGGTTCCCACATATTTTGGTTGGCCACAGAGAGTGCTAGAAGCCTTGGGGGGGAATACTATGACTTTCACAAAGTCACAATTTCAGTGTGATCATTGTACAACATATCAGGCAAATTGTCACAAGAGTCTGTGACAAACAACATTATTCAGACACAGCTCGTCAGGTTGTATGATGCCCTTAAAGTGGCAATCAGCAGTTGCTACACCATTTTTGGACTTACAGTGTAAATGAATGATATGCACCCATTGATTCTTGAAGAACTTATAAATGCCTCATGAGCTTAGTCCAGCTGTTGTTCCCCATCAGAACCCAAAATATAAGCTTGTTTTACTCCAATGTTTGTAAACAAAGCAAATGTAAATCAACTATATAGCCTCAAAACATGGTTATCATTATCATGGATGATCAGTCCTTGCATCCATAGCTCTGACTATGAATTAGAGGGTGGTTCTATTTCTCCAGCCCCATCCCTCAGCTTTTTACAGAACCAGGGGCGGGGCTTCTGCTTTGTTATGGTTTTTACTGCTGATTCAATGAAGTCTCTCTATCCTTCCTTGTCCTCCCTGTCTCTTTGTTTCTGTCCTCTCCCCCCCTCTCTCTCTCTCTCTCTCTCACTCCCTCTCTCTATATAATATATAATATATATATCCAGGAGGCCTCAATCCTACCAGTATCTCAGTAGCATCTCCTGATCCAAGTGAGTATCCAACCACCTAAAACCACTAAAGACTAAATCAAATCAAATTTTATTTGTCACATGGGCCGAACACAACAACTGTAGACCTTACAGTGAAATGCTTACTTACAAGCCCTTAACCAACAACACTTTAAGAAGTTTTAAGACAAAATAAGTAAGAAATAGTAAATAAAAGTAACAAATAATTCAACAGCAGCAGTAAAATATCAATAACGAGGCTATATACAGGGGGTACCAGTACAGAGTCAATGTGCGGGGGCACCGGTTAGTCGAGGTAATTGAGGTAATATGTACATGTAGGTAGAGTTAAAGTGGCTATGCTCAGATAATAAACAGAGAGTAGCAGCAGCGTAAAATAGGGATCTGGGTAGCCCTTTGATTAGCTGTTCAGGAGTCTCATGGCTTAGGGGTAGAAGCTGTTAAGAAGCCTTTTGGACCTAGACTTGGTGCTCTGGTACCGCTTGCTGTGAGGTAGCAGAGAGAACAGTCCATGACTAGGGTGGATGGAGTCTTTGACAATTTTTAGGGCCTTCCTCTGACACCTCCTGGTGTAGAAGTCCTGAATGGCAGGAAGCTTGGCCCCAGTGATGTACTGGGTCGTGCGCACTACCCTCTGTAGTGCCTTGCGGTCGGAGGGCGAGCAGTAGCCATACCAGGCAGTGATGTAACCAGTCAGGATGCTCTTGATGGTATAGCTGTAGAACCTTATGAGGATCTGTGGACCCATGCTGTCTTTTCAGTCTCCTGAGTTGGAATAGGCTTTGTCGTGCCCTCTTCACGACTGTCTTAGTGTGTTTTGGACCATGATAGTTTGTTGGTGATGTGGACACCAAGGAACTTGAAGCTCTCAACCTGCTTCACTGCAGCCATGTTGATGAGAATGGGGGCGTGCTTGGTCCTCCTTTTCCTGTAGTCCACAATCATCTCCTTTGTCTTGATCACATTGAGGGAGAGGTTGATCACGTTGTGGGAGAGGTTGTTTTTCCTGGCACCACACGGCCAGGTCTCTGACCTCCTCCCTATAGTCTCATCGTTGTTGGTGATCAGGCCTACCACTGTTGTGTCATCGGAAACTTGATGATGGTGTTGGAGTCGTAACTGGCCATACAGTCATGAGTAAACAGGGAGTACAGGAGGGGACTGAGCACGCACCCCTGAAGGGCCCCCGTGTTGAGGATCAGCGTGGCGGATGTGTTGTTACCTACCCTTAGGTAACAACACAGTAAGAGATTAGACTACCTCTAATCTCTTACTATTACCACCAAAGCAATTATGTTAACTCACAATTATATAGACCCACATTTTACTATATGTTTAGTTTCACAGTGTTTGGCATTCGTAATTTTGTTATGACATTGCGACTGTGATTTATTATGCTGTAACAATGATCTGTATAGTAAATCAATCTCCAATTTAAGTGGTCCTGATTTAACAGGCCTTTCCTACGTGGGTCGGGTGAGAGCTGGATACAAGACAACCTTCACCTGTACCTCCAACTGCATCCCAGGATGCACCTACACCTGGTTGCTGAAGGGGCATACTTTCAACGGGAGTGAGTTGACCTGGACCCCAGACGGGTCTGGACCTGTGAGTATAAGATGTAACGCCTATGCTTCATTTGAGAGAATCAGTGAATATGGGTGATCCTGTCCAATTTTCCTTAAAAGAAATGTAGAGGCAAACCTATTTTGCTGACATTTTCTTCCTTTACTGACAGTTGATCATTGGAGTGTTAGTATCAGTGGCACTGACACAGTGTTGCCTGGGAGGGAGTACACCTTTACCTGCCAGGTGAACTGCACTGTCGACCTGGACTGCTCCATCCGCTGGCCGTTGAGGGGGGGTATCCTCACCTACCTCTCCGTGAACAGGAACATCCTGAAATGGATTCCGTCGGTACCTGGTACGGTCCAGAACTTCACCTGTGTGGTGGAGAACACAGCAGCTGGACGCTCTGCAGAGGCCTCCAAGACAGTGAAGGTCACAGGTAGTCTCTCCCATTTTATTGTTTGATAAAAGGAAGCTTCACTGCAGAATCAATTCTTGCAATAGCAGTTTTGTGATTGTAGTTTGAGGGTTCTTAAGATCGTGAATAGATAACTCTAGACAAACCCTGGATGGAGACTGATTACTCTTTGGCATATTTAATGATGAACTGACCACATTCATTCAGCCATGCTTAAAGGTAGATAATCAATTACTTTCACAATTGCAAACAACTGATTCATCATATTGTAAAACTACACTACACTTTGACTTATATAATAATATCCCTCATAAAATATTCCAACACAATTATCACCAAGTTATCATGATACAAAATGTATTAACATCCTTAAACCCAGTTGTAGGCACTGTTAAATGTAAATATTTAAATCAAAATGCTTTGTTTTTTAACCTAGCTTGAATATCTGCGTACTACATGGTAAAATACTGTTTTAGACAGTTTCCATCATCTCCAAAATCCCAGAGTGAAATCATGTTATTGTTCCCTCATGCAGGAGCCACAGTATCAGGATCTGAAACAGTGAGACTGAGTTGAGTTTTAGGACTGGTCCTCCGTGTGGGTCAGCTGTTCCTCCTGGATCCCTAGAGGGGGCGCTATAAGACTTCAGACGATGGGAAGGACAGAGGAGAACATTGAATGAGACCAGGTTCACCTTCAGAACGAACAATAAAACAGCAACCAACGTTTTTAAATTCTTAATTCTGTCCAATAAGAATGCTAATTTCTAAGAATGTAAGAATATAAGAATGTTTCCTATGTTGTGGCATAATGATAGCTGAGTCATTGGAAGTTTCCAGTGAATTATGTTTATCATTCACATGCAGTGGATAATGATGAGAAATTATCTATGTAATATTTTCTTATTTGCAATATGTACTGTATTGTTATTATTTGTATTATTTCTGTACTTTGTTGTTGTTGAGATGACCTTGTAAAATAAACTTCAAAATGAGTGTCGTAATAGATACCTGTCTCTGTATGGAGTTGTCACTTTTGGTCTTTGATTGGTAGGGGTAAGTGGCCAACTGCTGTACAGTGGCACATTATATTAAAAGAAGGACCCACCATACCTCCAGATCCACTCCCAGACGTACCAGCAGAGTACACTGTACTGTCCCTCCCCTCACTAGGGAGCAGAGACAACCCTGCTGTCTCCTCAGGGTGTTGAGTTTCAAGGAAATAGTCCCATGAAAAGCTGCTGTTATAATCCCACCATCTTCACACCATAACATCACTTGTTTATGTGAGAGCAGTATTATGAGACTCTCCTGACCCACATACACAAAAGTTGTTCCATAACACGATAGTATACTGCATACTGTCAGTGTGTAGGCTCATATAGCTACAGTAGCCTACTTATTGCAAAGGCTAACCTGATGTACAAGTTGTACAAGTCTTTACCCCAGTCCTAGCCCCATGTCCAACACAAACATTCAAATGTCTTTGTTGGCAAATCAGTTTCTGTGTGATAAGGTATTGTCAACCTCAGGCCATGTTTGCCTACCATGTTTGGTCAGGACATGACATGGTGAAATTGAACAATGGACACCATTTGTCATTGACCCAGAATACCACAAACCAGATATTGAAGCTAACCTCAAACCTGGAAAAGGCACATGGAGAGAGGAGGCGTTCATTTATCAGTACAACTGGCACAATACCATTGGTTATTTATAATTTACAGGGTAACCTGTACTGGATGCATCATACTCAAGCATCTGTTTTGATATACTCATTTATGACCACATAATTTGCCTTCTATTGAATGTCAAAGCATTATTCAATGAGCATCCCTAACCATGACCCTAACCCTAACCCTAGCTTCATATCCATACCCCATCTAAACCCTAACCCTAAGCACCTGTCTTCCAACATATTCACCCCATTGGGGACTTCTATCAGGGTATAGCATTGAGCAGGGCTGGGACATGTAGTTAGGGTTAGGTTTATTATTACATTACATTAAGGGAAGTTATGATCACCCCCAATATTACATTGAGTAATAATGATATGAATTATAGAGACATACTGTAAACCAGGCCAAATTGTGGGTGTGACCAGTGTAGATTGCCTCTGCATTGTGTTTTTATTGGCTTACATATGAACATAGGATCACGGTTGGTGTTGATCTATAATTCTCTGATAAGGTATGGAAATACTTCCATAAACAAATGCTGTGCTTCCTTTATACACCAACTCCTCTCTTCCACATGAGTACAGTAGACAGGGCAGGGCAATATAACAATAATCTTCTTCCACATAACAGTACAATATAAAGCAAACACAATGTACAGTAGCCTATAGACCTAGGCTAGCCAACTTTCCCAATGACAGCCAGGCGTTACATACAGTACAGTAGTGACATGCACTTGTGAGCATAGCTAGCCTTGGACAGTAAATATATTGTCCACATATCTTAAAGGCCCAGTGCAGTCAAAAACTATATTCTACTGTGTTTTATATATATTTCCTCACTACCACTCCTAAACAGTTCTAGCAAAATTCTTGCTTGAGAAATTGCCTTTTGCTAAGAAGCTATTTCTGTTTCTTCTTTACCCATTTAATTGAAAACAATCCCAAATAAAGTAATTAATTGTTACTCAGAATTGTTTTGATATTGAGATAAAAACGTCAGTTTTGGACCTTTAACAAGCATAGCACATGACATACCTGATAAGGAAAGGAAAAACATCCATAAACAAATGCTATGCTGCCCATATACAGTACACTAATTCCTCTGGAAAGTATAAATTAACAAGGAAAGGGGACATTAATACCCATGCTAGTCCAATGATGCCATGTACAGCAAAAAGTACAGTAGCTAGCTAACATGTACAGTATTCATGGATTACAAGATAAAAAAACAAGATATAAATACATGAAATGAATGAATATCCCAATAGAATGGTAGGATGCCATAATAATAATGTCAGGGACAATATTCATTAACTATTGGTGCTTTTACATATATATTGAGTGTACAAAGGTCCTTCCATAAGATAGACTGACTAGGTGAATCCAGGTGAAAGCTATGGTTCCTTATTGATGTAACCTGTTAAATCCACTTCAATCAGTAGAGATGCTCGGGGGGAGACAGGTTAAAATTGATTTTTAAGCTTTGAGACAAATAAGACATGGATTGTGTACAGTATGTGTGCCATTCAGAGGGTGAATGAGCAGAAGAAAATATTTAAATGCCTTTGAACGGGGTATGGTAGTAGCTGCCAGGCACACCGGTTTGAGTGAGTCAAGAACTGCAACGCTGCTGTGTTTTTCCTTCTCAACAGTTTCCTGTGTGTATCAAGAATAGACCACCACCTAAAGGACATTGTGCCAACTTGACACAACTGTTGGACACATTGGAGTCAACATGGGCCAGCATCCCTGTGGAATGCTTTCGAGACCTTGTAGAGTCCATGCCTGACTAATTGAGACTGTTCTGAGGGCAAAACAGGGTGCAACTCAATATTAAGAAGGATTGATTATGATTTCCATGGGACAATTTCACTGTAATTTACCTATTCTACATGTGTAGAGTAGACAGGGTAGACAGGGAAGATATAAGAAGGCTGTTTATGGGGGGAATACAGAAGGAGAAGGAAGTGTGCAACATTAAAAAGGGCACTATCACCACCAAAATGAATGTACACTAATATCAGACATGGGAACTGTTCAGATTTTGTGTAAATATATAAAATGAAATACAACACTTGTTACATGAGCAGGCAGAATTTTCAGGCACTGAGATAAGTACTATATCCCACTGTTCAATTCAGCTCTCATGTTGTGATGGTGTTATCATAGGGTGCCTGTTCTCTCTCTCAGGGCTTTATGTTGGTTAATATGAACTCTTACCCTCAACCTGAGAGCTTTGTAATACAGCATTTGGGTACTTATGTTGGTTTCATAGAATAACTGGATGTCTTTCTCATGACCAGTTTGCTCTATTCATGATCCTTGGTTGGGCAGTGAGATAATGACAGGCAGCATACCTTTTCCTTCACTGTTCATAAATCAAACCTGATCTGGCATAGACATACATAGGTGTAGTCAGGTGTTCCCTGATAGGGACCTGTCCCCACAGATTAGACAAATCTACAGGTGTTGACCTGGGAGATGTGAAAGGCATGTGTTTTTGCCTTGATACACACACACTGCCAGGAATAACAGAGGGAGACTTCTCAATATTTGGGAAAATTGTGAAATGGGAATGTCAATGATATAGGCACTGTATGTATTACGTTACAAAATCACAGACACGATATATGATGTACAGTATCTACCGTTCTATTCTGTAATCGTTGACTACATTATAAACATTTAACACATTTTGTTGTCATAAAGTTTTTGTAATATACGTTAGCCCTGTTCCAAACCAGTAAAGCTGTCGTCAGAAAATATAGACTTAAACTACACAGCATTAAATAGTATGGAAATATTCCTATTTCATTAGTGAAAATATTTATAGAAAAAAAAACGAATAAATTTGAGCCCTCTTTTGTAGTTTGACAAGAACGAGTACTATATGATCGACACTGGCATATAAAGATAATATATTAGCTTGTTTCCTGGGGTTTTGGGTTAGGGGGCTGGACCCCAAAATAACAATATAAAAGAATAGGAGCACTCATAGACCACCAAAACACAATGGGGGAGACAAGAGGAAGGGTCCCTCATGTTCTTCTACTGGCTTTGATACAAGGTAACATGTCTTATTTTTCAATAATACAAGTAACTCTGGTAGTTAAGTTTCAGAATATGTAGAAATTGAAGTGTAAAATGGAGACGTGTACAGTAAAATGTGAATTTAGTAATTACAGCTTGTACTGAAGTGGATTCAGTTTTAGACTAGATAGTTTGTGAAAACTTTTTTTGATTGACAACCTTTTTTAAAAATGTATTATATCATTACCTAAGAAATTACAAATTTGTATTTACCAGGTATCAAATGTCGCCAAAATATAGCATGTTAAAGACTAGTGACTTCAAGTTTATATTTGACCATCATAATATCACTTAAAAATAACTAAAAACTGTGAATTGAACTAATGTATGTCTTAATCGGCAACTGATTAGCTTGAAGAGGAACATAAGTGGGCAAACCCTGTTGTGTTCCAGGCCCAGGATTGTTGACCACTGGATGCTAAAGACCCATATTTCCACACTTCTCCAGGTGTGCTGAGCTTCAGCACTGTGGAGATGCTTTCCTCTGAGAACCATCAGCCCAGCTCACTATTAGATTAGTTAGATTAGACAAGTAATATCCTGAAGGTCCTGGGGGTCCATACTATAACTACTATTAAGATAGCCTGGCTTCCACCATGACTTGAAGTGTAACACAACAATTCTGCCAGTCTGCTATGGCGTAGAGATACTGGTTTAGTTTGAGTGTGCACCTGCGTGTGTTCGGGAAGTATTCAGACCCCCTGACCTTGTCCACATTTTGTCCTCTAGTCTGATGAAACAAAAATAGAACTGTTTGGCCATAATGACCATCGTTATGTTTGGAGGAAAAAGGGGGAGGCTTGCAAGCCTCCCCCAATCGTGAAGCACGGGGGTGGCAGCATCATGTTGTGGGGGTGCTTTGCTGCAGGAGGGCCTGGTGCACTTCCCAAAATAGATGGCATCATGGGGAGGAAAAGTATGTGGATATATTGAAGCAACATCTCAAGACATCAGTCAGGAAGTTAGCTTGGTCGCAAATGGGTCTTCCAAATGGACAATGACCTCAAGCATACTTCCAAAATGGCTTAAGGACAACAAAGTCAAGGTATTGGAGTGGCCATCACAAAGCCCTGACCTCAATCCGATAGACAATTTGTAGTCAGAACTGAAAAAGCGTGTGCATGCAAGGAGGCCTACAAACCAGACTCAGTTACACCAGCTCTACCAGGAGGAATGGGCCAAAATTCACCCAACTTATTGTGGGAAGCTTGTGGAAGGCTACCCGAAACGTTTGACCCAAGTTAAACAATTTAAAGGCATTGCTACCAAATACTAATTGAGTGTATGTAAACTTCTGACCCACTGGGAATGTGATGAAAGAAATAAAAGCTTAAATAAAGCAATCACTCTACTATTATTCTGACATTTCACATTCTTAAAATAAAGTGGTGATCCTAACTGACCTAAGACAGGGCATTTTTACTAAGATTAAATGTCAGTAATTGTGAAAAACTGAGTTTAAGTGTATTTGGCTAAGATGTATGTAAACTTCCGACTTCAACTGTATGTGTGTCTTTCCAAATCATGTCCAATCAAGTTAATTGACCACAGGGCGACTCATCTCAAGGATGATCAATAGAAACAGGATGCACCTGAGCTCAATTTTGAGTAGCATAGCAAAGGGTCTGAATACTTATGTAAATAAGGTATTGCTGTTTGTATGTTTTATAAATTAGCAAAAATATCTAAAAAACAGTTTTGGCTCTGTCATTATGGGGTATTGTGTGTAGATTGATGAGTAAAAATTGTAATTTAATCAATTTTAGTATAAGGCTGTAATGTAACAAAATGTGGAAAAAGTCAAGAGGTCTGAATGCTTTCCAACTGCACTGTATGTATGTGTGCGTTAGTGGTGCGTGGGTCAGCTGTTTGTTCACCCGCATCTGCCCGCAATTGCTAATAATTCTTCCGCAACCACCCGACTAGATGTGATAAAGTGAAAATCTGAGGCCCGCACCGAACCCTAACCCGCAAATATAGAAATGCACTGTAGGCTACAGTCAAAGATGGAATAATGTTTTTTTGACAGAGGGTGCATTATGTTTTTTTTGCCTGATTTATATACAGTATGTTTCTGCTTATAATTTCAGACATTTTGGTTGGCTATTTGTTAGTCAGTCAACTTGTCTATAATTAGATACATGCAGCTTCTCTTTTGTCATTATATGTTATAAACCCTTGCTTAACAAAATAATATAATAGATAGAATGAATGCTTCAATCTACCCTGAACAAAAATATAAGCACTCCATGCAACAATTTGAACGATTTTTCTGAGTTACAGATCATGTAAGGAAATCAGTCAATTGAGGCCCTAATGAATTGTCAGGGGGGCAGCCATGGGTAGGCCTGGGAGGGCCACAGGCCCACCCACTTGGGGTCCAGGCCCAGCCAGTCAGAATTACGTTTTCCACCCAAAAAGTCTTTATTACAAACAGAAATACTCCTCAGTTTCATCAGCTGTCTGGGTGATCCCGCAGTGAAGAAGCCGGATGTGGAGGTCCTGGGCTGCCGTGCTTACATTTGGTCTGCGGTTGTTGGGCCGGTTGGACATACTGCCAAATTCTCTGAAATGATGTTGGAGGCAGCTTATGGTAGAGAATTGAACAGCATGCTAATTGCACGCTCCCTCAAAACTTGAGACATCTGTGGCATTGTGTTGTGTGACAAAACTGCACATTTTAGAGTGGCCTTTTATTGTCCCCAGCACAAGGTGTACCTGTGTAATGATCATGCTGTTTAATCAGCTTCTTGATATGCCACACCTGTCAGATGGATGGATTGTTTTGGCAATGGAGAAATGCTCCCTGACAGGGATGTAAACAAATTTGTGCCCCAAAAAATTTTGAAATATGTTTTTGTGTGTATGAAACTTTTATTTCAGGTCATGAAAACATGGGACAAATCCTTTACATGTTGCGTTTATATTTTTGTTCAGTATAGTTGATATCGGTATACTTTTTTCTGTTGTCTTTTTTTGCGGAGTAAATGCAATGACGCTAAAGAAACGGGAAGGTTTTCTGTGCAAAATGTCCAAATGACATCAGTTTGACCAGTTGAAAGGAAATTGAAAGCTGTGAAAACGACCCAATGTGTTTCTGAAAACATTTCAGTTTGGCTTCGATGCATACTTTATGTGGTTGAAATACTATCAGATTTTATGATGCTAACAGCATCTCAAGATGCAGAAATAAATACATAATATTTCTCCACTTCTGTTCCCAAGTCAAAATTGTGCCTACATTTGGTGTGTAATTTACTGCAAGAAATACGTAATTCTGCAGGAGTTAATATTAAGGCTATGTGTGAGGCTATAGACCTACAGTCAGTGTCCAGATTTCAGTTTCCATTGAACCAATCTGAACAGTAGGCTACAGTTCCCTTGACTTGCCATATGCCTATTTAAAGTACAGTCTTGTGACTGTGGGATTTGTATAGCGCCTCACAATCATCACACATAGCAAAGCCGGCACTGCTATCATCCTCTTTTACTACTTCACCAAATCTTTCCCAAACGTTACTTTTCTTGCCCTCCCTTCTCTTTATTTTCAACTCTACTTTCGCACCTTTTGTCTTATTGAGTTAAACTTCGACCGTGTCTTTTTTTGCCTCAGTGGATTTATGTTCACTTTTTCTGCCTGTTCCCAAAAGCATTATTTGATGATTTGTGTAGGCTATCTGGGTCATGTACAGTTAAGCCCTGAAGTTTAGGTTTATGCACTAATGCCCGATAGCCTACAATAACTAAAGAAAAACCTCAATGTAGCCTATAGATAAAAACTGCACAATAATTAGAGATTTACAGATTTTGTAAGGTATTGTTTTCTCTTTATTCAAAAAGATCAGCCACACAATATTTAATGACCCTAAACCCGTTAACCCCACAGATATAACTGCGGGGACTGCGGGTTATGAGTCAACACGCACGTCATTAGTATGCATGGAAATGCTGACTACACTGCTGACAATGTCTGTGTTGGTATTTTCTCCGGGCCAGGTGACTGATGACTTGGCTGTTGGTCTTTGATCAAGCATAACATTGACTTTCTCATACTATTATAAAAAAATACAAGGCTCACAAACAACTAGTAACCTTTGTAAAATTACCACAAGCTGTTTTAATTGAACTAAAAGACAATCATACTGAAAGGCAGTGGTGTAAAGTGCTTAAGTAAAAATACTTTGAAGTACTACTTAAGTAGTTTTTTGGGGTATCTGTACTTTACTCTTTATATTTGTAACTACTTTTACTTTTACTTCACTACATTCCTTAAGAAAATAATGTACTTTTTAGTCCATTTATTTTCCTTTACTCCCAAAAGTACTTGTTACATTTTGAATGCTTAGCAGGACAGGAAAATGGTCCAATTCACGCACTTATCAATAGAACATCCCTGGTCATCCCTACTGCCTCTGATTTGGCAGACTCATTAAACACACAGGCTTCATTTGTAAATGATGTCTGAATATTGGAGTGTGCCCTGGATATCCGTAAATAAATAAAAAACAAGAAAATGGTGGCATCTGGTTTGCTTAATATAATACATTTATAATTATGTATACTTTTAATTTTTATACTTAAGTATATTTTAGAAATTACATATACTTTTGATTCTGAAGTATATTTAAAACCAAACACTTTCAGACTTTTACTCAAGTAGAATTTTACTGGGTGACTTTTACTTTTACTTGAGTCATTTTCTATGAAGGTATCGTTACTTTTACTCAAGGATGACAATTGGGTACTTTTTCACTACTGCTGAAAGGGCTATGACATATTTAGATAGTATTCTGCAAGTCATCATGGCTACAGACAAGTAGGGCCAAAAGATGGGCTGACACCAACAAACTCCACTAAAACTATGGGCGTAATGGAAACAGGTTGTCTTTGTCCCTTTTCCCGCATAGTGTTCCTACTGGTTTCTGTTTTCCCTGTAACTCTCTCTCTCTCTCTCTCTCTCTCTCTCTCACCCACAGAACCTGTTTCTGCTGTGAGACTGGTGGTCAACAACACAGGCGATTTAGCGGAATTCAAAGCTCTGTCAGTCTGTTTTACTCTTCCTCTGGCTCCTCCCTCTCTTACCGCTGGCTGAATGGCAACTCTGAAGTCACAGCCAGTAATGGAATTCAGCTTAGTGATGGGAACAGCACTCTCACCATAGTCAATGTGACTCGATACAATGGTGGGCCGTTTAGCTGTAATGCTTTCAACGCCGTCAGTACTGGAACCACTGAGCCTCTACAGATGTGAGTATGAGAGTATGCACACTAACTCTAGTGTGCATACTCTCATACTCACTTACTGAAAAATAACAGACCAAAAAATGCATTCAGTTAAGTGAACCCATAAAATATATTTATTCCAACATTAATTTAATTTACGTACTGCCATGGGCCAGGGCAATGTGAATAAATGATGCAATTGACAACAAAGAACATGTTTTATAATATGGTGAAATAATTTAATAGACGTTGCTAGAACTGAACATGGTCACTCTTGTGCAATGTCAGATAAAAGTATAATGGCTATGATATCAGGAGGATGTGTGTTCCCACTGGCTTGAAAACATTAGGAACACCTGTTCTTTCCATGACATAGACTGACCAGGTGAATCCAGGTGAAAGCTATGATCCCTTATTGATGTCACTTGTTACAGTACATCCACACTCAACAGTTTTCCATATGAATCAAGAATGGTCCATCACCCAAAGGAATACAGCTAACTTGACACAACTGTGGGAAGCATTGGAGTCAACATGGGCCAGCATCCCTGTGGAACGCTTGTGACACCTTGTAGTCCATGCCCCAACAAATTAAGGCAGTTCTGAGGGCAAAACAGGGTGCAATTCAATATTAGTGTTCCTAGTGTTTTGTAAACTCAGTGTATTTAGAAAGAGAAAATACATTGCACCATATTCATATAGTAAAATATCTATCTATTCAAATATTAACAGAGAAGAATAAAAAAGGAGTAGAAATAATAGAACATGTCAAACTTGTCAACAAATCATGAATGCACTGTGTACCCTTATGGAACAACAACAAACATCTGCTTTTATATGGGCAATTCAGACATTCATTGTATGTTCAAGTCATATTACAATATTTTAGTTATTCCACCAGGTCTTAAGAGAATTACAGTAGTGAGGGGTGTTGAAATACATGTTATATGATTATTCTCAGTGATACTAATCTGGATACATGAAACTTGAATAAATAAAAAATACTTTAAAAAACTGTTTTCAGATAAATCATTCTTTTGCAATTACTGCATAAATGTTCCTTCTCAGGATGACAGGTCCAAAAATCTGTGGAAAATACTTGTAAGAGATTGGGAAAGAATGGTCATGAGCCTGTAAATACCATGGTGATGATGAGTAATGCCGTGTTTGAAATAACATCATAGTGGTTAAATATATTTCTGAACAAAAATATAAATGCAACATGCAACAATTTCTAAGATTTTGCTGAGTTACAGTTCATACAAGGAAATCAGTCAATTCCTTAGGCCCTAATCTATGGAATTCACATGACTGGGCAGAGAGGCAGCCATGGGTGGGCCTGGGAGTGCATAAGCCCACCCACTTGGGAGCCAGGCCCACTCAATGAAGAGCCAGGCATAGCCAATCAGAATGAGTCATCCCCCACAAAAGGGATTTTTAACAGAAATAAATACTCCTCAGCACCCCACCACCCTCCCCTCCCCTGAGTCGATCCTGCAGGTGAAGAAGCCAGATTTGGAGGTTCTGGGCTGGCTTGTTTACACAGGGTCTGTGGTTGTGAGGCTGGTCGGACATACTGCACATTTTAGAATGTCCTTTTATTACACAAGGAGCACCTGTGTAATGATCGTGCTGTTTAATCATTTTCTTGATATACCACAACTGTCAGTTGGATGGATTATCTTGAAAAAGGCTAAAATGCTCACAACAGGGATGCAAACAAATTTGTGCACAACATTTTACAGAAATATATTTCTGTGACCAACACTTTACGTGTTGCTTTTATATTTTTGTTCAGTGTAGAAAGGAAAGGTATGTGTTTCTAGCAGTGTAGAACCGTCAACCTATGTTGAACACACCCTTGTTAGTCTACCTGTGCCAGGTGTACTTGAGTGGCTTTTTGTAAAGAAGCCTTCCTGTTTGTGTCATTCAGGGGATCCTTTTACTGAGATGACGGGAGCAGTGATGGTGTTTAAAAAAAGTAAATATAAGAAATAGAAATCATTGTGAATGTACTGCTTTTAGGCATTGGCACCCATCTTCCACCTAGACCTGCATTACTTCTCCCAACACATTGTCTGTTTGGGTATGTAAATAAAACTTAGAAACCTAGTGGTATTTGGTTGTGAGAAATCTGACATTGCTCTGTTGAAGTCTGTCTTGTAGGACAGCTGAACGGAGCTCCTGGAGCAGAAGATGTATGGAAATTATTAGGTTGTACCTTTCTTGTGATGCTGAAAACGACAATAAATTGTTGCATCCCAATATTGTTGTCTGATTCCCATGCTCCACTCCTTGATGCAAAGAACCTTTAGCTTAGTCCTGAGGACCTCACCTCACGTATAAAAGCTGTGTAGTATGGTTACAGGAATAGGTTACTGTTAAATCCCTATGTTACATGTTTTAATAGAACAATACCATAAATCACTACTACTCCTTTTTCTTTTGTGCTGACTGAAAACATGTCATAAATGATGCAACATTTTAGAGTTGGTGCTAAAAAAAGTTCCACTCATCACACACTTCAAACCCTTGACCATAGATATACATGTCTGTCTTGAACAGCAACTGATTAGCTGGCAGAGGAACAAAAGTGGGTACACCCTGTTGTGTTCCAGGACCAGGATTGGTGACCACTGGATGCTAAAGACCCATCTTACCACTCTTCTCCTGGTGTGCTGAGCTCCAGCGCTGTGAAGGTGCTTCCCTCTGAGAACCCAGGCTGTGGAGATAACACATTGACCCTGACACTGTCTTCGGGCCACGCAGCTGCAGACAAAGCAGCTATGTGCCTATCTGATACGGCGTAGAGATACTGGTTTCGTTTGACTGTGCACCTGTGTGTGTCCTTGTATCTGTTTGTACTTGTGTGTATGTGTGCAAAGAAATACTGACTTAACTGAAGATAATGTCTGTGTTGGCATTTTGTCAGGGTCAGGTGACTGATGACTTGACTGTTGGCCTTAATTATCTACATCAAGCTGTGTGAATTGAGTATGGTTGTTTGAAGGTCAGCCATACTCAAATGGCTTGTGTCGGTAGAATTCTGCAAGTCACCATTGTTATAGACACGTTTTTAAAGGAAACTGGTTGTCTTTGTCCTTTTACAGAATTGTGTTCCCTCTGGTTTCTGTTAAGTGTTTTCTCTCTCTCTCTCTCTCTCTCTCTCTCTCTCTCTCTCTCTCTCTCTCTCTCTCTCCCTCTCCCTCTCCCTCTCCCTCTCCCTCTCTATCTCACCCAGAGAACCTGTTTCTGCTGTGAGACTGGTGGCCAACAACACAGGAGACTTAGTGGAGTTCAATGGAACCGCTGAGCCTCTACATCTCAATATCAGCTGTGAGTATGTCAAGCTTGGACTGACTCTTTACAGTGATTTGGGAGTGACATAAGATGTAGATTTATCATGATCAATTGATTTTGCTCAAAACACATAGGCTCCCTGAAAATCTCTTCAAGCGATTGGTTCCTCTCTACCACCAGGCCTCATTAGGTATCGACAACATTTCCATAGTAGATACACTATATATACAAACATATGTGGACACCCCTTCTAATTAATGGATTTGGTTATTTCAGCCGCATCCATTGCTGACAGGTGTTTAAAATCGAGCACACCGCCAAGCAATCTCCATAGACAAACATTGGCAGTATAATGGCCTTACTGAAGAGCTCAGTGACTTTCAACTTGGCACCGTCATAGGATGCCAACTTTCCAACAAAGTCTGTTGGTTAAATGTCTGTCCTGCTAGAGCTGTTCTAGTCAAATGTAAGGGCTGTTATTGTGAAGTAGAAACTAGGAGCAACAACGGCTTGGTCGCGTAGTGGTTGGACACAAAACCTCACAGAACGGGACCGCCGAGTGCAGAAGCACGTAGCGCAAAACAATTGTCTCTCCTCTTTAGCATGACAATGTTCCTGTGCACAAAGCGAGGTCCATACAAAAATGGTTTGTCGAAATCGGTGTGGAAGAACTTGACTGGCCTGCACAGAGCCCTGACCTCAACCCCATCGAAAACCTTTGGGATGAATTGGAATGCCGACTGCGAGACAGGCCTAATCGCCCAGCATCAGTGCCCGACTTCACTAATGCTCTTGTGGCTGAATGGAAGCAAGTCTCCGCAGCAATGAACCAACATCTAGTGGAAAGCCTTCCCAGAAGAGTGGAGGCTGTTATAGCAGCAAAGGGGGGACCAACTCCATATTAATGGCCATGATTTTGGAATGAGATGTTTGACAAGCCGGTGTGTCCACATACGTATGGTCATGTAGTGTACCAACACTATCTGTTGAGTCATGATAGTAATGCATATCTCCATACACAGATGGTCCAGACGGTGTGTCCTTCATGGTCATCAACAACAGAACCATGAGATACAGCAACGTCACTAGACAGATCACCATCAGCAGTGGGTCAGTGTCAGTGCAGTTGGAGATCAATGCCAAGAAATGCATTCAGTTAAGTGAAACTAAAATATATTTATTTAAACTCTAATTTCATCTACGTAGTGCTATGGTCCAGGGCAATGTGAATACATTATGTAATTGACTGAAACAAAACCATTTGACTATTTTATATTATGGTGAAATGTCATAGATATTGATAAAACCGAACATGGTCACTCTTGTTTAATGCCAGACTACAGTGTACTTGCTGTGATAAAAGTACAATGGCTATATTATCAGGAGGGTGTGTGTTCCCACTGGCTTGAAACATACAGAAAGAAAAAATACATTGCACCGTATTCAACTATTTAAACATATATCTTGTCTAATATTAACACAGAACAATACCATGGTATTTTCAGGAGTAAAACTTAGGGAAACTGACTCATGACTCTTTCACAATCTCTTACAAATATTTCCACAGAATTCTGGACAACATTTCTGCTGTAATTGCATCCTGATACAGAATATATCTCTCATTCCACTATCATGCTGTCAATGGAATTATTTCTCTGAACATTTTAGCAAAACCTTTTTTTGTTGTCTTTTTTCTTTATTGAAGCTTTATTCTTCCAGATTGTCACGATCTTCTAGCGGGACAGACCAAGATGCAGCGAGGTTTCCAGTGTACATACTTTTATTAACGGAACGTAACTGGCAAAACAATAAACAATACAAAGATCGTAACTCCGGCGTAGCTCAACTAAAGCACACACACAAATTAACATGAAAATTCAACGTTAATATAAACAATGACCCACAACCGCAGTAACGAAAAGAACAAACATATATATGGTTCCCAATTAGAGGTAACGACAATCAGCTGCCTCTAATTGGGAACCATCAAACCAACATAGAAATATAACACCTAGAACACAAACCCCTTCTAACCAAAACTCAAACTAAACACCAGCCTGCTAAACCAGGCCTGGACGTTACATTACCCCCCCCAAAGGCACTCCGACCGCGCCCAAAAAGTCCATGGGGGGGTCCTCGGGTGGGTCTTTGTGTCCATGGTGGCGGCTCCGGTGCCGGCGGTGCTGACCCGAGAAGACGCACCGGAGGCTGGGAAGACACCCTAGATACCTCGTGCGTGGAACAGGAACATTACGTGCCAGGCTGGGACGACACCCTAGAGGCCTGGTGCGTGGAACAGGAACAGTCCGTGCCGCTCTCTTGATGTGCACAGGGGCCCTGGTGCGGGAAGCAGGAACAGACTGTGCTGGGCTCTAGGGTGTCGTCCCAGCCAGGGGTTCTAGTGCATGGAGCGATGCGCACAGGAGACCTGGTGCGGGGAGCAGGAACAGGCAGTGCTGGGCTCGCGATGCGCACAGGGAACCTGGTGCGGGGAGCAGGAACAGGCCGTGCTGGGCTCGCGATGCGCACATGGGACCTGGTGCGGGGAGCAGGAACAGGCCGTGCTGGGCTCGCGATGCGCACAGGGGACCTGGTGCGGGGAGCAGGAACAGGCCGTGCTGGGCTCGCGATGCGCACAGGGGACCTGGTGCGGGGAGCAGGAACAGGCCGTGCTGGGCTCGTGATGCGCACTGGGAACCTGGTGCGGGGAGCAGGAACAGGCCGTACTGGGCTTGCGATGCGCACAGGGGACCTGGTGCGGGGAGCAGGAACAGGCTGTGCTGGGCTCGCAATGCGCACAGGGGACCTGGTGCGGGGAGCAGGAACAGGCCGTGCTGGGCTCGCGATGCGCACAGGAGACCTGGTACAGGGAACAGGAACAGGCCGTGCTGGTCTCGCGATGTGCACAGGGGACCTGGTGCGGAGAGCAGGCACAGGCCGTCCTGGGATCGCGATGCGCACAGGAAGCCTGGTGCTGGGAATCGCCACCCTTCTTCCAGGCTGTTCACTCACACTAGCCTCACAGATGCGGGGAGCTGGAATGTCGCGCACCGGGCTGTGGGCGCACACCGGAGACACCGCACGCAGAGCCGGCGCAGGATATCCTGGTCCAAGAAGGCGTACTGGAGACCAAGAGCGCTGAGCCAGCACCCTCCTTCCAGGCTGTTCGCTCACCCTAGCCTGACAGACGCGGGGAGCTGGAATGTCGCGCACCGGGCTGTGGGCGCGCACCGGAGACACCACACGCAGAGCCGGCGCAGGATATCCTGGTCCAAAGAGGTGCACCGGAGACCATTGTGTTCTTGGGCACCTCCCTGACAAAGGACCTTCTTCCCCGATTGCTCAGTTTGGCCAGGGGCCAGCTCCAGGAAGAGTGTTGATGGTTCGCCAGGCGTAATGGGACCCATGTCATCCAAAACATTGATTCAAGTTTGGCAAAAATCCTCTGGATGCACCTGGATGATCATCAAGACTTTTGGAAGAATATTCTATGGACAGATGATTAAAAAATATACCTTTTTGGATGAGATGGGTCCCATTATGCCTGGCAAAAACCATACACTGCATTCCACAGTAAGAACCTCATACCAACGGTCAAGCATGGTAGTGGTAGAGTGATGGTTTGAGGGTGCTTTGGTGCCTCAGGATCTGGACGACTTGCCTTAACTTCTTAGGGAGCGGTGGGGCGCTCCCTAAGAATTATATCCATAAATCTCCGTTTGGTTGGCGCGTTATAATGAGAAAATAGAGCCTCCCATTGTCCATTGAAACGTGAAGAGAACTCGTTCAAGTTATACCTATAAACTTGTCCAAGAAGAATCAAACATAATTTTAAATGTATCCTTAGGAACACTTTTATGTATAAATAGTATAATATTTCAACCGGAATATAAACTGGGCGATAAGAAAGGAAAAAACCAAAGAGCGCGCCAGCCGTGAACGCGCCTTTTCCTCTATTGACATTCTGTGTGATCACTTCCTTATTCGTCTTCTTCTCTGCTCTAAAGCATCTAAAAAGAATCAGAACACCTTCTCGAGACTGTTGACATCCAGAGGAAGCGATAGGTACTGCATTCATATGCCCTTATATGGGCATTTTCATAAGGGAGGGGTTCTAAATGAGGCAATGTGTCAAAACCACTTTTTCCAGGACAGAAATTCCTCGGGTTTTTGCCTGCCATATCCGTTCTGTTATACTCACAGACAAAATGTTAACACTTTTAGAAAA
>QNTS01001250.1:332143-356184 GCA_003317085.1 Hucho hucho
AGAAGGGTGGACAGTCATTTGGTTCATAGGAAAGTGTCCCGTTCATTTCTGATCCGTGGTGTTTGATAAGTGGCAGAACTATGGAGTATCATCTGGTGTGGGTTCTCATCCTGGTGCTGCTCAAAACCACTACAGGTAAAGAGGACAAAATGCTCATTCTGGAAATATACTGATGTCTATTTGTGCTATAATGCTTTGTTAAATAAGTAACAGGTTGTTCAAATGTCTCTGTTTGGTTGATGCACTTCAATCAAACAGTATCAAGTCAGAAAGATGGAGATTTCTATTTATCTGACATTGACAACCAATGTCTAGAGTAGACATTAGAAATAGATACTAGGTCATGTTGTAAATTGTGCGTTCAACTTGAAGGCACTAATTTGAAAACAAAAGCTTGTATTTTTAGTGCCATAGTCTAAGAAGTAAAATATTTAAAGAACTTTAAAGACTTTTGTACTGATTAATAATAAGAACTTTTTTGACTTTAGTACTGATTAATAAGAAGAACTTTAGACTTTAGGACTGATTAATAAGAAGAACTTTAAAGACTTTAGTACTGATTAATAATAAGAACTTTAAAGACTTTAGTACTGATTAATAATAAGAACTTTAAAGACTTTTGTACTGATTAATAATAAGAACTTTAGACTTTAGTACTGATTAATAATATCTCAAAACATGAACTAAACTCATCAATCCATCCTCTTCTAGATGTCTCTGGCCAGGTGGTGGTTCCCTCTATGAACCCCTTAGCTGTGGGCAGTAATGTCACGCTGAACCTAGTTCCCCAAAGCCCCATCAACATAGGGACCTGGTCATATGAAACTACAATTATCGTACTTTTCTATCCTAATGGCAGTAGTGTGAGTACAAGTTATCAAGGCAGAGTCTCATTCAACCGCTCCTCCTCAGAGCTGTCCATAAGCTCTCTCCAACTCAACGACTCAGGACGATATACCGTTCAGGGAATGGAGCCAGTCCTGTGTGCTGTGGTGACTTTGTCTGTCCGGGGTAAGGAACTGACCTCTGCCTGTCTGTTTATCTTTCTATGATTGTAGACTCTCACTCACTGGCACACACAGTCACTTCCTCGCACACATGCTAACCTGCACACTTACTTACCCATTCACATACATTCTTCTACGCAGGATCACATGCAAACATTCTTGCACATCAGTGGAGGCTGCTGAGGGAAGGACAGCTAATAAAATGGCTGGAAATTAGTGTAATAGAGTGAATGGAATGGTATCAAACATATGAAAACTATGTTTTTAATACCATTCTATTTACTCCATTCCAGACATTATTATGAGCCGTTCTCCCTTCAGCAGCCTCCACTGGTGCACATACATTATCTATCAATGATTAGTCTCTGTAACAATAATAGAAGTCATTTTCTTGACATGGAAAGCTAACACTTAAACGTGTCAATGTTTCTGAACCTATAGGGAAGTTGGCCTACATAATACCTTTAAAAAGAATGATCCTGAACAGATCACAGAGTATGAGCAAACTGTTATTTTCAAGACATACACAATACTTTTAATGTGTGTGCAAGAGACTAAGGGCTCTACAGGGCTAAATCCTGTAATTCAGTAACACACAAAAAAAACTTTCTTGAGACACATCCATCTGATCTTGACTGCCATCTACTCTCTCACCCACAGAGCCCATTTCAAACGTGACTCTAAGGGCCAACGCCACTGATCTAGTGGAATTGAACGACACTGCCATTTTCACCTGCTCCGTCTCCTCTGGCACCTCCCTCTCCTACCGCTGGCTGAATGACAGCTCAGAGGTCACAGCCAGTGACAGAGTTCGGCTTGGTGGTGGGAACAGCACTCTTACCATAGTCAGTGTGACACGATACGATGAAGGGCCGTTCAGATGTGAGGTCATCAATGGAATCAGCAATGGCACCAGCCAGCCCATTGGCCTCAATGTTAGCTGTGAGTATTAGAGTATGCAGTACACATGAATCATACACAACAGACATGGATTGTACCTTGTCATTGAGAGCCAGCACTCCATGCAATGATGTAATATGCCTTTTTATCCAAAACCATTCCTCTGTGTCCATATGATCCAGGTCATTATTTGCATGTATCATTAGTACACTGTGCTTAGTTCCTCAGCATACACAATAGATCAGGACGGAAACATATTCTAGGTAATGTTTACCCAACACTTCATTGTTATTGGTTTTCCCCCATAGATGGCCCTAGCAACCTCACCATGATGGTAGTTCCTGAGATGACCATAGGACATACAGCCTACAAGACGGGCTCTGACATCACTCTGTCCTGCTCCGCTCAGTCCAAACCCGCTGAGTCCTATAAGTGGAGATTTAATGAGGCGTTCCTCAACGAGCAAAGCCCGAAGCTCAGCCTGCAGAACACCAGACAGAACCAGACAGGAAATTACACCTGCGTAGCCCACAACAAAGTCACACTCCGATACGCCACCATGACCACAATGATAAAGATTGTGGGTAAGGCAACATTCATCGTTACGATATGTCATATAGTTGGTTGTGAATTTTTTATTATTGATGGGAATGAATACTGGTATTTTTTAACCACCAATCGAGTTAAGTACTTTTCCTCTTCTTTTTACCATAGAGCCGATATCAGCGGTTTCGCTGAACCGTGATGGGAAGCCACCGATACTGGATCAGTCGTTCACTCTGCGATGTGAGGTGACTGGACCTGTAGACTACATTCACTGGTTGATGAACGGCCAGCTCATCTCCCTAAACAACAGAACATTCTTCTCTACGGGCAACAAGACATTGGTTATCAACCCAATCCAGTTTTCTGACAATGGAGAATATCTCTGTGAGGCCTTTAATGCTGTCAGCAACCTGGCCAGCATGACATTCAAGCTTGTGGTGAACTGTGAGTATTACAAGAGCTGGTAACCTTGGTCTAATAAAACCAATTCAATGGCTTTGTAGTTAAGAGTGTCCGCCCTGAGATTAGAAGGTTGGGAGCTTGCAGTGGTGTGAAGTACTTAAGTAAAATACTTTAAGTAGTTTTTTGGGGTAACTTTTACTCCACTACATTCCGAAATAAAATGTACTTTTTACTCCTTACATTTTTCCTGACACCCAAGAGTACCTGTTACATTTTGAACGCTTAGCAGGACAGAAACATTGTCCAATTAATGCACTTATCAAAAGAACCTGCCTGTGTCAGGGCTCAGGGTTAGGACTAGTGTGAAAACTTGAACAGTCAGAAAGGTGAACCCAAATGCAGAAAACCAGATGACAGTCCTGGGAAATGTCTTCAACTCTTTTATTCAATGATAAGGAACGTCCAAACATTCCTAGGATGTAACCAAAAAGAATCTCCAAGAAACTTCACAAAAAGGTTGGACAATGGTTCCAAAAAGTGAAAAACAAAAAGTCCACAAAGATAATCCAAAAGGAATTAGAAAAAAGATTCACAAAAAACAGTGAGTACTCCAAAAATGTCAAATAGCAAAAGTAAATAAAACAAAACAAAGGAACCCTACCAGGTACACAAAGTAGAATAAGACCGCTCCAAAGGAGACACAGCATGGGAATGACCTAGACACGGTCATGGCATTGGAAACACTCAGGAGAAGGGTAACTTAAATACACAAACAGGGAACAAGGCACAGGTGACAACAATAAGACCTAATGACAGAGACTGAAAACTAACAAGAGACGCAATGGGGACCTCTAGTGGCCAAACATAAGTCTAAGACCCTGACAGCCTGGTCATCCCTACTGCCTCTGATCTGGCGGACTCACTAAACACAAATGCTTGGTTTGTGCATGATGTTTGAGTGTGCCCCTGGCTATCCGTACATTTGAAAAGCAAGAAAATTGTGCTGTCTGATTTGTTTAATATAAGGAATTTGAAATTATTTATATTTTAAATTTTACTTTTGATACTTAAGTAGATTTAAAACCAAATACTTTTAGACTTTTACTCAAGTAGCTTTTTACTGGGTGACATTCACTTTTACTTGAGAAATTTTTTATGAAGGTATCTTTGCTTTTACTCAAGTATAACAATTGGGTACTTTTTCCACCACTGGGAGCTTGATCCCTGGATGAGTCGTACCAACGACTGTAAAAATAGGACCCGATGTGTCTTTACTTGGCACTCAACATTAAGAAGATAGTTTGAGGGTAAATGCCTGTGATTGACTAGCATCCTGTCCAGAGGATGTACTTATACATCAAGCTGCAACACGCTGCAGAAATAGGAGATAGGATCATGCTCCTATGAGCTGTTCCGACTTGCACCAGCCAAGAATTGTGGAAGGCTACTTACTAAACTTTGTCAAAATAGTAAAACAATAAGATTAACCATACTTTATTGTGTTAAACAGTTGGACCAGAGAGACCTGCTGTAACTAGTCCAGATATAGCGATGACAGGACACATCGTGACCTTCAACTGCTCTGCCTCCTCTCAGCCTCCCAGCCAGTTCAGCTGGTTCTTCAATGGCTCCCAAGTTGCGACTGGCTCAGAGTATGAGACTGGCCCACTGACCTTAGCCAGTCATGGGGAGTACACATGTGTGGCCTTCAACAACATCACTGGCAGAAACAGCACTGTCTCCAAGATGCTCATTGTTGTTGGTAAGACGGAAGAGACATCTAAACTGTTTAACTTGTAGATATAGGCCAATCAACATGCAGTGATTGTAGTCAATATTCTTGTGATACTCTGATGTTTTCTTCACAGAACCGGTCACCATGACCATTGTGATAGCCTTGGGATCCCAGCCAATACTGAACCAGACATTCTCTCTGACCTGTGAGACATGTGGAACCGTTTACTCCATTCATTGGATGAGGAACGGCTGGCCTCTGTATGCTAACAACAGAACAGACTTCTCTATGAACAACAATACACTGACATTCAACTCTGTCCAGCATTCTGACAACGGAGACTATCAGTGTTCTGCCTCCAACCCCCTCAGCAACATGACCAGCCGAAACTACAGACTGATCGTCAACTGTGAGTGGTTATTATGGCCCAAAACCAAACATATCTGCAAATTAAATTCTAATTTTGACCTATAATGAGGGCAAGATGGAATTTATAGTAATGGAATTGCGGTAAGTTTGGATCCAACTTCTGACACCAATGTAATGAAGCCAAGGGGATGGATGGGTATTAATGGGGTAAGACCAAGGCAAATGCACTAATGGCAGTTCCAATAGCTAATCTCATTCAATATCTTCATTATCTTGTGTTTCCTAGATGGTCCAGAGAGACCTGTTATCATGAGTCCAGATATAGCAATGACAGGATACATCGTGACCTTCAACTGCTTGGCCTCCTCTCAGCCTCCCAGCCAGTTTAGCTGGTTCTTTAATGACTCCCAGGTGGCGGCTGGCTCAGAGTATGAGACTGGCCCACTGACCTTAGCCAGTCATGGGGAGTACACCTGTGTGGCCTTCAACAACATCACTGGCAGAAACAGCACTGTCTCCAAGATGCTCACTGTTGTTGGTAAGACTGAAGAGTCATCCAAACTGTTTAACTTGTACATGTAGATATACGCCTTTCAATATACAGTGATTGTGAATGTAGTCAATATTCTTGTGACACTGATGTTTTCTTCACAGACCCAGTAACCATGGCCATGGTGAAAGTTAATGGTGCCCAGGCAATAGCAGACTACTTGTTTACTCTGACCTGTGGCACCACTGGAACGGTTTACTCCATTCACTGGATGAAGAACGGCTGGCCTCTGTATGCTAACAACAGAACAGACTTCTCTATGAACAACAATACACTGACATTCAACTCTGTCCAGCATTCTGACAATGGAGACTATCAGTGTTCTGCCTCCAACCCCCTCAGCAACATGACTAGCCCAGAATACAGACTGATCGTCAACTGTGAGTAGTTATTATTGCCCAAAACCAAACATATCTGCAAATTAAATTCTAATTTTGACATATAATGAGGGCAAGATGGAATTTATAGTAATGGAGTTGCGGTAAGTTTGGATCATACTTCTGACACCAATGTAATGAAGCCAAAGGGATGGATGGGTATTAATGGGGTCAGACCAAGGCAAGCGCAATAATGGCAGTTCCAATAGCTAATATAATACAATATCTTCATTATCTTGTGTTTCCCAGATGGTCCAGAGAGACCTGTTATCATGAGTCCAGATATAGCAATGACAGGATACATCGTGACCTTCAACTGCTCAGCCTCCTCTCAGCCTCTCAGCCAGTTCAGCTGGTTCTTCAATGGCTCCCAGGTGGCGACTGGCTCAGTGTATGAGACTGGCCCACTGACCTTAGCCAGTCATGGGGAGTACACCTGTGTGGCGTTCAACAACATCACTGGCAGAAACAGCACTGTCTCCAAGATGCTCACTGTTGTTGGTGAGTCAGTAACTGCTACTTAAAATCAAGGGACTAAAACGTTCTTTACTTTGTTTATGTTCATTTGGTTTTAGACATGGCCTAAGTGCTGTTGAACCAACAGTATAATTAGATGGAAGATGAGAAATAAAGTGCTGAAAAACCATTTGATCTGCTTTCCACAGTACCTGTGACCATGACCATTGTGAAAGTCATTGGAGCCCAGCCAGAACTAAATGAAAGATTCTCTCTGACCTGTGACACCGCTGGAACGGTTTACTCTATTCAGTGGATGAGGAACGGCTGGCCTCTGTATGCTAACAACAGAACAGACTTCTCTATGAACAACAATACACTCACATTCAACTCTGTCCAGCACTCTGACAACGGAGACTATCAGTGTTCTGCCTCCAACCCCCTCAGCAACATGACCAGCCCAAATTACAGATTGATCGTCAACTGTGAGTACATTCTTAGAAAAATGGGTTCCAAAAGGGTTCTGCTGCTGTCCCCATAGGATAACCCTTTTTGGTTCTAGGAAGAACTCTTTTTGGTTCCATGTAGAACCCTCTGTGGAAAGGGTTCGACATGCAACCCAAAATGGTTCTACCTGGAACCAAAAGGGGTTCTTCAAAGGGTTATTCTGTGGGGACAGCCAAAGTACCCTTTTTTGGTTCTAGATAGCACCTTTTTTTCCAAGAGTGCTATAAAGTTCAACTTTAACCCCACGGCTTAAGGTGGAATCTTTTAGAACTTCCTTAATAAATATTGTAGGAAAGTCAATGTAAATGTTTCGATCCCACCTCTAACATTATTAAAATATTTTGATCACCCTTGACCTTCTGGCCAGTAACCTCTATTGAGTGACAGTCAGATGTTGGGTCTGGCTGATTGTCTTTTGTATCATAGATGGACCAGAGATGCCTGTTATAACAGGACCAGCATTAGGAGAAACAGGACACAACCTGAGCTTCAATTGCTCAGCCTCCTCTCAGCCTCTCAGCCAGTTCAGCTGGTTCTTCAATGGCTCCCAGGTGGCGACTGGCTCAGTGTATGAGACTGGCCCACTGACCTTAGCCAGTCATGGGGAGTACACCTGTGTGGCCTTCAACAACATCACTGGCAGAAACAGCACTGTCTACAAGATGCTCACTGTTGTTGGTAAGTCAGACTTCAGGTTCTTTGCTTTGTTGTGTTCATTTACAATTTGATAAGAATTACAATAAACATAATTATCATACAAAAGAGCCCAAACATTTAAAATCTTTACTCAGTGAAGATGAACAGCAAAATACGTCCATTCAATACAGTGCAGTGTCCACTTATACCTGGAGCTCTCACCCCCTCCTTCCACAAAGATGTACTTTTCCATCAGCCAGGATTTATCTGTGCTCCTCCGTGCATATCACAAGACTTCTCATCAGTCAGGAGGCCTTGGGAGTACACATTCCTACTGTCCACTGCAGTCCACTAAATTATTAAACTCTTCTCATACACAGAGTTTGAACCTAACATTACTTTAAATCTCTAAAGATATAAAAACTCATACTAAGAGGATATAATGATATAAAACAGTAATATAAAATAGTAATTTACAGTCCATCAGATCGTACAACCATTTGTTTTATATATATAAACTCATAAAAAAAAGAAAAGTCCTCTCACTGTCAACTCCATTTATTTTCAGCCAACTTAACATGTGTAAATATTTGTATGAACATAACAAGATTCAACAACTGAGACATAAACTGAACAAGTTCCACAGACATGTGACTAACAGAAATGGAATAACGTGTCCCTGAACAAAGGGGGGGTCAAAATCAAAAGTAACAGTCAATGCAGCTGTTGGCCACACCAGATACTAAGTACTGCAGTGCATCTCCTCCTCATGGACTGCACCAGATTTGCCAGTTCTTTCTGTGAGACGTTACCCCACTCTTCCTCTTCCTTCCAAGGCACCTGCAAATTCCCGGACATTCCTGGGGGGAATGGCCCTAGCCCTCACCCTCCGATCCAACAGGTCCCAGACGTGCTCAATGGGATTGAGATCCGGGCTCTTCGCTGGCCATGGCAGAACACTGACATTCCTGTCTTGCAGGAAATCACTCACAGAACGAGCAGTATGGCTGGTGGCATTGTCATGCTGGAGGGTCATGTCAGGACGAGCCTGCAGCAAGGGTACCACATGAGGGGGGAGGATGTCTTCCCTGTAACGCACAGGGTTGAGATTGCCTGCAATGACAACAAGCTCAGTCCAATGATGCTGTGACACACCACCCCAGACCATGACGGACCCTCCACCTCCAAATCGATCCCGCTCCAGAGTACAAGCCTCGGTGTAACGCTCATTCCTTCGACGAGACAAAACCGTGACTCGTCAGTGAAGAGCACTTTTTGACAGTCCTGTCTGGTCCAGCGACGGTGGGTTTGTGCCCATAGGTGACGTTGTTGCCGGTGATGTCTGGTGAGGATCTGCCTTACAACAGGCCTTCAAGCCCTCAATCCAGCCTCTCTCAGCCTATTGCGGGACAGTCTGAGCACTGATGGAGGGATTGTGCGATCCTGGTGTACCTCGGGCAGTTGTTGTTGCCATCCTGTACCTGGCCCGCAGGTGTGATGTTCGGATATACTGATCCTGTGCAGGTGTTGTTACATGTGATCTGCCACTGTGAGGACGATCAGCTGTCCGTCCTGTCTCCCTGTAGCGGTGTCTTATACGTCTCACAGTACGGACATTTATTGCCCTTGCCACATCTGCAGTCCTCATGCCTCCTTGCAGCATGCCTAAGGCACGTTCATGCAGATGAGCAGGGACCCTGGGCATCTTTCTTTTGGTGATTTTCAGAGTCAGTAGAAAGGCCTCTTTAGTGTACTAAGTTTTCATAACTGTGACCTTAATTGCCTACCATCTGTAAGCTGTTATTGTCTTATCGACCGTTCCACAGGTGCATGTTCATTAATCGTTTATGGTTCATTGAACAAGCATGGGAAACAGTGTTTAAACCCTTTCCAATGAAGATCTGTGAAGTTATTTGGATTTTTACGAATTATCTTTGAAAGACAGGGTCCTGAAAAAGGGACGTTTCTTTTTATATATATATATATATATATATATATATATATATGTTTTATGTATCCAACTATTGCGTCGCTGGAACTAACCAAATGATCAAATGACAAATCTTGATACTGTACATAAAGCAATACACATCCTCTGTCCTCACAGAGGCTATAAAGTCGGTGATGGTGAAACGAAACAAAATACCGATATCATCTGACAACCTAACCCTGACCTGTGATGTCACCGGGCGCTATGACACCATCTACTGGATGAAGGACAACCTGTCTCTGGTCCTGAACAACACCTTGAACTCTGACATCACCATCTCTAACAATTCTCTGCACTTCAGTCCAGTCAAAGTGTCTAACGATGGAAACTATCAGTGCGTTGCCACCAACCTCTTTGGTCCACACACCAGCCCTAATTACAAGCTACTGGTGAACTGTAAGTACTGGTGTTTTAGTAATATTTAAAATATACACATTTATATATTGTAGAAACAGTCAGAAACCCACCACTGGTATGATGGTTAGTGCTATCTGGGAATATTGGGATGTCCTTAGCCTAAACCCTAACCTTAACTGTTTTAATTTCCAACCTCAATTGGATGATGTAAGTAGTATCCCGTTTAGACTTTTGAACCTCTCTCTGAACCTCTCTCTGCAGATGGCCCTCTGAGTGTGAACATCTCTGGCCCAGTCTCAGTGGTGATTGGCTCAGTAATCACAGCCACGCTGAAGTGCTCTGCCGACTCCCGGCCAACCAGCGAGTACGGGTGGAAATTCAACAACCAATCAATGTTAGGGACTGGTCCTTTGATGGCTGTTATCGCCTCCTTGGAGAATGCAGGGGACTACACTTGTGTGGCCAAGAACCCTGTGACCAACATCTCAATGTCCAAGACCATTAGTCTGGATGTCACTGGTAAGTGGGTGGGTTCTAATAGTAAGACCTAGGTGGGATGTACTGACTAATTAAATGTCACAAAGTTGTTTTTCTTACGTTTAATTTAGTTCTAGTTTGCGTACGTGTTTGTGAAAGGATCATTTTCATGCATCAGGGAAATGCAATACAGACATTTTCTGAACTGGGGGGGAATAAAAACTAATACAATTTAAAAAAAACTTCCTCACTCATTCTCTTTGTCCCCCTCCTCTCCCATTATCTTGGTCACCCTCCTCTCCCATTATCTTTGTCCCCCTCCTCTCCCATTCTCTTTGTTCCCCTTCTCTCATTCTTCTTTCTCTCCCAGGTCACTCGCCTGCCCCTCCATTCCAGTCCAGAGTTGGTCTGATGCTCACGGCCCTGCTAGCTCTCTCTTTCTGTCTCTGATCAACCACTGAGACCACCACAGTAAGCACAATCACTCCCTTCCCTCTACCCTCCCTGACTCCCCTCACTGATCTGAAAAAGGACTGGATAGGAATAAGTGGTATTGTTGATATTGTAATTGCCCCATCTTACCACCATAGGGCTGGCTTTAGTATCAGCTCCTTTCCAATGCTTTTAGATTGTGAGGAGAGAGTCAACAAGAGGTCAGAAGGGAGGGGTCTATCCCCTTAGAATAGAACCCACCTTGACAGTTTGTTTTTATGTCAATCATCTCTATAAATAAAAACAAAAATCTTGAAAACTGGTCTTCAAAATGGGAAATAAATGGGAAAACATCCACTGCTCAGCAGCACTGCCTAGTTCTGTTTCTAAAAGTTCTTAGATATTCATTGCCCTTGTGACTGTTGCCCTGGAGTCCATTGACTGAGTCCCTTTCTGTGTTGTTCTGTATTTGATCATGTATGTAAACTCTGTTGTTTAAGTACAAATTCAAGTTTATTTAACTTGTAAATACCTTGAAGGTAAAACATTTCAATTGATAATACATTTAACTGGTGTTTATGTAAAACATGGCTTGTTTTTGCATAAGCTATTCTCGGAGGAGACACAGGCTTGTGCTGTTGTCTTATGTTTATACCCACTCTTCATTAATTATTGTCTTAAATAAAGTGTTGTCTTTCACACCTGTCCTACTGAATGGTCTGGGTGATTTCTTTATCGGAAAAATCGCTGTGAAGAAATGTGGATCTTTGGCCTCCTGAGTGGTGCAGCGGTCTAAGTCACTGCATCGCAGGCGCTAGAGGCGTCACCACAGACCCGCGTTCGGGACCCAGCGTCATCCGGGTTAGGGGAGGGTTTTGCCGGAGGGGAGGGGGGCTTTTCTTGGCTCATCGCGCTCTAGCGACTCCTGCAGTCTGACATTGGTTGTCAGGTGAACGGTGTTTCCTCCGAGACATTGGTGCGGCTGCCTTATCATTGGTGCGGCTGGCTTCCTTGTTAAGCAAGTGTGTGTTAAGAAGCGTGGTCTGGCGGGTCATGTTTTGGAGGACGCAAGACTCGACCTTCGCCTCCCGAGCCCTTTGGGAAATTGCAGTGTGAGACAAGATCGAAATCGGGTAGAAAAGGGGGTAAAATACAGAAATAAATTTGATCTAATGAAGTAGCAACAGAGGGATTTAGAGTGGCACAATACATGCAAAAAGAAATATGAAATCTAATGATAAAATGCTAAAATAATACATTGGAAATCACTCCACACACATAGTGAAACTTGTTATAAAAGATGTGTATTACAAATGAGTATAATTATATAATACATTTTTATTAGAAAATTTGTCATGGTTCTTGAGCGAGCAACATGAGATTACAAAACATAGTTACAATGTTTAGTTATTAAAGGTCAACTCTTTAAATTGGAATACTCATCAAGTTTTTGCCTTGATCACCCTTTGACCTCCTACTATCTTCTGGCATTTCCAATGATTCTGGAATCCTTTCCTTAGGTACATTTCCACAACTGGATTGCGTATAGTTCGGAGAAGATGGGAGAGAGACACACAGATTGGTGACATTGGGAGAGTCCATGGTAACAAGTATTGTAGAAACTCTTCAATGTACTGTGTTACAGAAACACAGGAATACTCACAGGCCTTCCTGGGCTTGCGGTAGGATTTGGCAGACTCCTGGCAGAGGAAGCCTCCACTCAAACTCTCTCTCCTCCTCCCTGAATGACACAAAGCAAACTGCTGTATTAGTCTGAGTGCCATTCAGTTTCTGCCAACTATTTGACATCCCAAAACATTACTATCATGGGATGTCAGAAACAGAGTGACAAGCAGGCTAGGATTGTGTCCACTTACTGGAAAAATAGCACTGAGTTCCTAATCACTTATACTTACACTCACACAGTCTGTCCTGGTGTCTGGGGGGNGGGGGGGGGGGGGGGGGGGGGTTGATCTGGTCTCCAACTCTCCCTGGGTCTGCCCCTGTAGCGGCACTGACACCTGAACGTTGTACATCAGTTTCAGGAATCCCTTGGTAGAGAGGATGAGAGAGAGAAAGGTGGCATTTGGAAAGTATTCAGACCCCTTGAATTTACGTTACAGCTGTATTCTACGCACAATACCCCATAATGACAAAACTTTAACGATCATCTCCTTTGTTTTGTTGACGTTGAGTGAGAGGTTATTTTCCTGACACCACACTCCGAGGGCCCTCACCTCCTCCCTGTAGGCTGTCTCGTCGTTGTTGGTAATCAAGCCTACCACTGTAGTGTGATCTGCAAACTTGATGGTTGAGTTGGAGGCGTGCATGGCCACGCAGTCATGGGTGAACAGGGAGTACAGGAGAGGGCTGAGAACGCACCCTTGTGGGGCCCCAGTGTTGAGGATCAGCGGTGTGGAGATGTTGTTTCCCACCCTCACCACCTGGGGTCGGCACGTCAGGAGGTCCAGGACCCAGTTGCACAGGGCGGGCGGGGTCGAGACCTAGGGTCTCGAGCTTAATGACGAGTTTGGAGGGTACTATGGTGTTAAATGCTGAGCTGTAGTCAATGAACAGTATTCTTACATAGGTATTCCTCTTGTCCAGATGGGTTATGGCAGTGTGCAGTGTGATAAGACTTCCAGCGCCGATAGAGATGGCCGCCTCGCTTCACGTTCTCAGGAAACTATGCTGTATTTTGTTTTTTTATGTATTACTTCTTACATTGTTACCCCCCGGGAAATATTATGTTTTATTACATACAACCGGGAGGAACTATTGGATATAAGAGCAACGCCAACATTATGACCAGGAATACGACTTTCCCAAAGTGGATCCTCTGTTTGGTCCACCAACCAGGACAATAGACTCAAAACAACGGAGAAGGGGGAAACGCGGCGGTCTTCTGGTCAGGCTACGTAGACGGGGCACATCGTGCACCTCTCCCGAGTATTTTACTTGCCAATGTCCAGTCTCTGGACAACAAGGTGGACGAAATACGAGCAAGAGTTGCCTTCCAGAGAGACATCGGCGACTGCAACGTTCTTTGCTTCACGGAAACATGGCTCACTCAGGACACGTTATCTGAGTCGGTACAGCCACATGGCTTCTCCACGCATCGCACCGACAGAAACAAACATCTATCTGGTAAGAAGAAGGGCGGGGGTGTGTGTCTTATGACTCAGACTCATTTATTTCAGTAGAAGTGGTGCGGATTGGGCCATATTGAACGCCTTTGTCACTCTTCTTCAGCCAGTTGGAGGGGGGTTGAGGTACACACACTGTTTGGTCCAATTTTCTCTTACATGCATTGAGATACCGTCTGATGTCACTTTTATTGATAACCTCAAGAGGATTGATCAGAACAACAGTTTAGTTCAGTTCATTAACTATATGATAAATTATTACTTTTACCAATTATTCTTAATACAAATGTCTAAACATATGTCAAAGAGAATAACTACACATTCTATTGAAACTATTCTTTCAAATTGGCGTATACTCCCCATCACACTGTCAACTTCATCGCAGATCCACAGGATCAGGAAGCTAGACCTATAACCCATCGGGAACAGAACAGAACAGAACAACACAACAATACACTCCTTCACATATCACTCCATACACATCACTCAAGGTGTGTAAACTTCAATCCAAACCTCAAAGGACTGTACCCTCCCCCATTTTTAACTCTTCATGACAGTAATGTGTAAAAGACACTACTACTGGTCAAAAAAAAAAAAATACATTCAAATAACAAAATCTAATTAAATTCACTACTCTTAAGAACTCCATAAAGAAAAAATTATTGTACCCATATGGTCATAGGAAAATAAACTTAAGGCAGCCTACCCTTAGTTAAAGGCAACGCCCTCTCCTACTGCACATTTATCCAAATCACAAATATGGCTAAGAACTATAAACTTCGTCATCATTATCAATATTACAAATGACCCTGAAATTAGTATTACAAATGACCTTAAATGCATCATCCAAATGACTTTCCAATGAGGGTGATCAAACCACAATGGAAAGTCATGACAGAGGTCATACAATACCTTCAAAGAAGTGTTACTTACTATATTAGACAAATGAATGAAAAACAGTCAAACATATTTCATACATGTTGTATCCCAGGTTTCCAGTACATTCCTTTATCAAAAGAATTCACGTGTTTAATTACACACTCAGAAAATAAAAACGTATAAAAATTCCATGTGTGTGAATGCCCCCTTTAAGATACCTTGGCACTAAGACAAAAGGAAAACTCTCTAAACCCAAAGGAAATAGAACAGAAAATAAAACATAGTATTGTAAAAACACCAACAAATAGTAATAACAAATGTGTTGTGTGTGGGTATTTGTAAACCCTTAGGTAAAAACAAACAAAAAATGGACAGACCTTATTTAAACGGCCTCAATCTCACTCACTCTCCCCAAGATTATAGCCCCAGCAAACATTTCAAAGAGAGACAATGAAACCCCCATATTCCCAGAAAAAAACACAAAACACTTTGTTAGCATATATTATACTACACCAATTCAGCAACCCAAAGTTTTAACTACAAACAAAAGCTGATGATAATCATAAGTCCACAGTACTTCCTAAAATCATTAATCATTAGTTTTAATCTACCTCAACGTTTATGTATGCTTAATTTAGCATTCACTACCCTTAGATACAATTATCCTGGTATTGTTACTAGACCAATGTCAAACAAACATGTGATAGCCGTTTCTCCTTAGATTGTTCCTGTTACCCATCTAAATGTAATCAATATTTTCTTTCGCAAATGTAGTAAATTTCTCAGCGTAAGGAATCAGTGATATTTAAACCCAGGCATTTAATAAAATGTTGTTTGAGATGTGTTCTCCTGTGTCTCCTTTAACATACATACTTTAGGTGACTTCCATCTGTCCCGGAAGGAAAAATGTTTTTTTGTGACATGCCTTCTTTTCCAATGGTTGTCTATGGGATCTGCTTCAATCCAGGACCCAGGTTTCAGTACCTATGGCTTCCACTAGATATCAACAGTCTTTAGACAAGGTTTTATGAGTTTACCTTGAAAAACAACCGAATAGAAGAAGATTATGTAAGTGGAGGGAGGAAGTGCCTTTTGTGTTTTGCGCGCGAGACCGTGAGTGCTTGCCTCTGGATTTTACTTTTCTATCGCTCAGGATATTATCAGTGTGAAATATTATAGTTAATATACATAAAAGTGTACCTAAGGATACATTATAAACGATGTTTGACTTGTTTGGACAAAGTTGATAGGTATATTTTGAATGCTTTCTCTTCCCTGTACAATGGGCGAGTGGACGGTGGATTTTCTGAACATAACGCGCCAACCAAACTGATATTTATGAATATAAACAAGGACTTTATCTAACAAAAGGAAAATTGGATGTCTTGCTTGGACACTTCGGTTTGCCCTCAGCAGAAGATCATCAAAGGTAAGCAATTTATTTTAGCTTTTTTTATGTGTTTTGTGACACCCACGCTGGTTTTATTATTATGCTATCCTCAGACATGGGGTACATGGGGTGCTGTCCTCAGACAATCAAATAATGTGCTTTCGCCTTAAAGCCTTTTTGAAATCTGCTTTTGAAGAGTGTGCAACACTTGTATTTTCATGAATGTTTTATAATTCTACTTTTGGATTTTGAATTTGGCGCCCTACATTTTTCCGGATGTTGTCATGACTGGGGCGCTAGCGCCCCAACGCTCCTTAATTATCCACAAGAGGTTAACTTCTTTGGGAGCAGCGCACGAAGTGACCGTTTTGGAGACCCTGGTGTGCCCAAAGTAAAATGCCTCCCATTCAGGCCCAGAAAATAGGATATGCACATACTTGGTACCATTGGATAGGAAACACTCTGAATTTTCTAAAAGTGTTAACATTTTGTCTGTGAGTAAAACAGAACGGATATGGCAGGCGAAACCCCAAGGAATTTCTGTCCTGGAAAAAGTGGTTTTGACAGAGTGCCTCGTTGGGAACCCCTCCCTTATGAAAATGCCCATATAAGGGCATATGAATGCAGTACCTATCGCTTCCTCTGGATGTCAACAGTCTCGAGAAAGTGTTCAGATTTTTTTTAGATGCTTTAGAGCAGAGAAGAAGAGGAATAAGGAAGTGCCCCCACAGATGTCCTTTACAAGAAAACGCGCACTCCCGCCAGGCGCGTCCTTAGTTTTTTTCCTTTCTTATCGCCCAGTTTATATTCCGGTTGAAATTTTCTGCTATTTATACAGAAAAGTGTTCCTAAGGATACATTTAAAATGATGTTTGATTGTTCTTGGACAAGTTTATAGGTATAAGTTGAACGAGTTCTCTTCACGTTTCAATGGACGATTGGAGGCTGTATGTTCTCATTATAACGCGCCAACCAAACGGAGATTTATGGATATAATACATTACTTTTTCTAACAAAAGAACCATGGATTGTCTTCATTGGACACTTTGGAAGCCCTCAGCAGAAGTTCTTCAACAGGTAATTGATTTGTTTTCGCTGGGAAATGTGTTTTCTGTGAACCGTGGAGGCTTATGAAATTATGGTAATGGCAAAAATATGTTAGGTGCTACCCTCAAACAATCAAATGTGGTGCTTTCGCCGTAAAGCCTTTTTGAAATCTGACAACGCTGTGATATTGCCAGGGGGCGGCAGGTAGCCTAGTGGTTAGAGCGTTGGACTTGTAACCGGAGGGTTGCAAGTTCAAATCCCCGAGCTGACAAGGTAAAAATCTGTCGTTCTGCCCCTGAACAAGGCAGTTAACCCACTGTTCCCCGGGCGCTGAAGACGTGGATGTTGATTAAAGGCAGCCCCCCGCACCTCTCTGATTCAGAGGGGTTGGGTTAAATGCGGAAGACACATTTCGGTTGAAGGCATTTGGTTGTACAACTGACTAATAATGGTGACTTTGACTTTAAGAAGCACTACCCGGTGAAATGCAAGGTGCCAAATTCAAAATCCAAAAGTTGAATTATTAAACATTCATCAATATACAAGTGTTGCATAGTCATCAAAAACTCTGCTTCTTGGCAATATCACAGTGTTGTCAGATTTCAAAAAGGCTTTACGATGAAAGCACAATATTTGATTGTTTGAGGGTAGCACCTCCAATATTTTTCCATGCATAAATTCATAAACCATCGCGGTTCACACAAAACACATTTCACAGCGAAAACAAATCAATTACCTTTTGAAGAACTTCTGCTGAGGGCTTCCCAAGTGTCCAACGAAGACATCCAATGGTTCTTTTGTTAGAAAAAGTCATTTATTATATCCATAAATCTCTGTTTGGTTGGCGCATTATGTTCATAAAATACAGCGTCCACTCGCCCATTGAACCGTGAAGAGAACGCGTTCATCCTATACCTATACACCTGTCCAAGAACAATCCAACATCATTGATAATGTATCCTTAGGAACACTTTTATGTATATTTACTATGATATTTCAACCGGATTATAAACTGGACGATAGGAAAGGAAAAAACCACAGCGCGCCAGCCCGTGAACGTGCTTCCTCTTCTGTTTACATCCGATGACCACTTCGAAATTCTTCTTCTATTACCTTTCAGAGCAACTAAACATCATCAAACACTGTCTAGAGACTGTTGACATCCAGTGGAAGCAATAGGTACTGCAAACTTACTCCTATATATGTCTGTTGTCAATAGGGAGGGGTTCAAAATGAGGCAATGTGTCAAAAACACTTTTTCCAGGACAGAAATTCCTTGGGTTTTTGCCTGTTATATCAGTTCTGTTATACTATACTCACAGACAATATTTTAACACTCTTAGAAACTTCAGAGTGTTTCCTATCCATTAGTACTAATCATGTGCATATCCTATTTTCTGGGCCTGAGTGGGAGGCATTTTACTTTGGGCACGCCAGACTCTCCAAAACCGTCACCTCGGGAGCCGCTTCCTAAGAAGTTAAGTACCATGGCATTGTACTTGATTCCAACCTCTCATTTAAAAAGCAAATGAAAAAGATAACTCAAATAACCAAATTCAACCTAGCTAATTTCCAAAACCAACGAAATTGTTTGACTACAGAGGTAACAAAACTGTACTTCAAATCTATGATACTCCCCCACTTGACATACTACTTGACTAGTTGGGCCCAAGCTTGCTCTACAACATTAAAACCCATTCAGTCTGTTTGCAAACAGGCTCTCAAACTGCTTGATAGGAAGTCCAATAGCTATCATCACTGTTACATTCTCAGAAAGCATGAGCTCCTGAGTTGGAAAAATCTTGTGCAGTACACTGACGCATGTCTTCTATTCAAGATCCTAAATGGCCAGGCTCCCACTCCACTCAGTACTTTTGTTGAAGAAAATCCAAACCTCAGGAGCTGTATAGAGGTGACTGTATAGTTCACTTAAGGAAAAGCACCTTTAGTCAATCTACTTACTCTGTGAGAGCTTCCCATGTCTGGAAAACCCTGTCATTCATTAGACACACACACAACTATGATTAATGTTCACTGTGCCTGTAAAAATTTAAATAAAATCAAACTCAAACTGCAATCCACTTTAATGACCTGACATTGTTCCACGTAATGGAAATTATAATGTTAGAATACATTAACTTCCTGCTCAAATTCATTGGTGTTCCCTAAACAATAAAACCAAGCAACAATAATCAGAAACTCAAAACGTTTCCGAGTCAATTTATAAAGACCTGATTCCCTTACAGCCCGATATAGCCCAGCGAGCGCAACCAACTCTCCTATTCTTACCAGTAGGCAAAAATATAACCCATATTCAAACAATGTTCTGGCTTACCTCTATCGTAAGATTAAAAACAAACTTTACAACTTTTCTTTCTTTTTCGGCTTCACACTTATGAAATGTCCAAGACTTTAAAAATAACATGTAACGCCCCAAATTTATAAAATACATCAGTCAATCCTTAAAAATAAAAAAACACATTTCGGTGGGCACAACTCTATCACAATTTCCTATCCGCTATTATTAGAATTAATTAATTAGATTTAGGTAACTGTCTCTTTGATTCAGTTATTTAAAGACGACTTCATTCTCAATATGTTATTCCAGCAGACCATTTCGTCAACAGACAACATATTACATCGAAATCGCCTCGCTATTTATGTTGAATGAATTAAGTCTTTCAATTTGAACTAACCATTAAAACTTAAGTTTTTATCTTAAACAAACATACCAAAAGATGAATTACAATCAGAAACCAATATATTAGTCAATACCATATACCCGATGCTATTTAAATGATGAAGGGCCTGAGTACCATGCATTTTACTTTGGGCACGCCAGACTCTCCAAAACTCAGAACACTGCTGCCGCTACCTAACAGGTTCAGAAGAGAACAAAAAAGGTGTAGACATACAGTATATTTAACTACTATGAAGTCATCACTCATCATCACCATGGTATTTACAGGAGTAAAAATTTTTGACTCATGACCATTCTTTCCCAGTCTCTTACAAATATTTCCACAGGTTACTGGACCTGTCATCCTGAGAAGTTGAAATGGCATCCTGATGCAGAATGTATCTCTCATTTTCACTATCTTAATGTTAAAATAATTATTTTAGCAAAAACATGAGTATTGTATTTTTTTCTTTATTGAAGCTTTATTCATCGAGATTAGTATCACAATGAAAAATTATATATCATGTATTTCAACACCACTTCAGTACTGTAATTCTCTTAAGACCTGGTGCTCCGAGCTGGTAGCATTCTGGATCATTGCTACTCTAACTTCCGCAAAGCATACTAAGCCTTCCCCCCACCCTGCCTTCGGCAAATCTGACCATGACTTCATTTTGTTGCTCCTAGCCTATAGACAGAAACTAAAACAGGAAACGCCCACGCTGGTCTGACCAATCGGATTCCACACTTCAAAATTGCTTCGTTCATGTGGACTGGGATATGTTCCGGATAGCCTCAGACAATAACATTGACGTATACGCTGACTCGGTGAGCGAGTTAATTAGCAAGTGCATTGGAGATGTCGTACCCACTGTGACTATTAAAACCTTTCCTAACCAGAAACCGAGGATTGATAGCAGCATTTGAGCAGAACAGAAAGCGCGAACCATCTCATTTAATCATGACAAGGCGACTGGAAACATGACCGAATACAAACGGTGCAGCTATGCTAACCGCAAGGCAATCAAACAAGCAAAGCGTCAGTATAGAGACAAAGTAGAGTTGCAATTCAACGGCTCAAACCCGAGACGTATGTGGCAGGGTCTACAGTCAATCATGGATTACAAAAAGAAAACCAGCCAACCGACATCTTGCTCCCAGACAAATTAAACAACTTCTTGCTCGCTTTGAGGACAATACAGTGCCACTGACACGGCCTGCTACCAAAGCCTGTGGGCTCTCCTTCTCCGTGGCCAACGTGAGTGAAACATTTGAACGTGTTAACCCTCGCAAGGCTGCCGGTCCAGACGGCATCCCTAGCCGCATTCTCAGAGCATGCGCAGACCAGCTAGCTGGTGTGTTTACAGACATATTCAATCAATCCCTATCCCAGTCTGCTGTCCCCACATGCTTCAAGATGGCCATCATTGCCCCTGTTCCCAAGAAAGCTAAGGTAACTGAACAAAATGACTATCACCTGTTGCACTCACTTCTGTCAACATGAAATGCTCTGAGAGACAAGTCAAGGATCATATCACCTCCACCCTACCTGATATCCTAGACCCACACCAATTGACTTACCGCCCCTATAGGTCCACTGACGATACAATCGCCATCACACTGCACACTGTCCTGTCCCATCTGGAAAAGAGGAATACCTATGTAAGAATGCTGTTCATTGACTACAGCTCAGCATTTAACACCATAGTACCCTCAAAACTTGTCATTTGTATTTATTATGGATACCCATTAAGCACAAGGCCCTGGGTCTCGACCCCGCCTTGTGCAACTGGATCTTGGACTTTCTGACGGGTCGCCCCCAGGTGGTGAAGGTAGGAAACAACATCTTCACCCCCACAAGGGTGCGTCCTGAGCCCTCTCCTGTACTCCCTGTCACCCATGACTGCATGGCCATGCACGCCTCCAACTCAATCATCAAGTTTGCAGATGACACTATAGTGGTAGGCTTGATTACCAACAACGATGAACGAGGGAGGAGGTGAGGGCCCTCGGAGTGTGTTGTCAGGAAAATAACCTCTCACTCAATGTCAACAAAACAAAGGAGATGATCGTGGACTTCAGGAAACAGCAGAGGGAGCACCCCCCATCCACATCAACGAGACAGTATTGGAGAAGGTAGAAAGTTAAGTTCCTTGGCGTAAACATCACGGACAAACTGAAATGGTCCACCCACACAGACAGTGTGGTGAAGAAGGCGCAACATTGTCTATTCAACCTCACTAGGCTGAAGAAACTTGTCTTGACACCTAAAACATTCACAAACTTTTACAGATGCACAATCGAGAGCATCCTGTCATGCTGTATCAGTACAGCTGGCCTACCTGGTTAAATAAATAAATAAATATATATATATATATATATATATATATACAGTGAGCTCCACAAGTACTGGGACAGTGACACATTTGTTGTTGTTTTGACTCTGTACTCCAGCACTTTTCCATATACAGAAACAGTCCCTCCAGGACTGCAAGATTTTGCGGCAGGTTTTCTGAAATTCTGTGATACATTTTGCAATGTTTTTTTTCAGGTTAATTTCATTTAAAGCAAAAAAAGTAATGTGCTCAGTTTTAGGACGATTTTAAGCAGCATACATAATACACAAACAATTACAAACGTCTAAAGTGCTAAATTTTGTTTATTTTCCTGAACCAACAGCTCTGTCATAATCCACTCATACATTCACTCACACACACCTCTCCTTTCCATCAGGCTTGGGGCTTGCTATCAACACGAGATGCACCTCCAATTCCTACTCACTCTCTCTCGCTCCCTCTCTCTCTAAAAAATAATTGAATAAAAGCTGATCAATCGCTTTCAATTTGAGGATTGATATTTCTTTCTAATAAGGTATTCAAAAATCTTGAGATTGTGATTTTTTCTGAAAGGGTCGTAAGGGAGATAAAAAACGGAAAACGCAAAAATAGAGTTGTGGTTGATATGTATTATTCAATTTTTTATCCAGAAAGATTGTGCTTTTGCGATTCGTCTTAAGTTTTACAGAGAGTTTAAAACGGCAAAGATGACAAATTGCACTTAGTGCTTTGAGCAGCGCTCTCCATAGACAGACTGAGGAGAGCAGAGTGTCGAACACCCTACTAAAGCCAAAGTTAGAGGTGTAAAAGTTTGAGCAAAACGCCACTCACCTTGATTCTTTCAGTGCTTGCCACAGTCTTCCTTGCTACCACTTCAGTCATGGTGATCTGCCGCTGCTGTGGGAACTGTTATGACATTCTCATATGCTTTGCTGATTCAAAGTGACTCTTGACTGTCAACTTTCTCTAGTTTCCAAAAACATTTGGGAAATTGTTTCGCACGGTCGTTAGCTGTTATTTTTGTTGGCAAATTAGATTGATTTCTGTTCATTGTACTGCCTGTCAGCCATCAACAATCGCCAATCGTCTTCGCACATGAATACGCTGACAGGCCATGGGGAACAAACTTTGTTGATGTGTGGTTGGATTGGTCCATTTTCCACGTAACAATGCAGTAACTGGTCAAAATTACAAACCCGCTTTTGATTGGACCCTTTCATGTGCTAAAGGTGCGGGAATTTGTCAAAATTGCGAGCTCCCGCATAATATGCACTGATTGGTTGATTTTGCATTGAATTATGCGATCGCAGAATCGCGGAATCCTGGAGGGACTGATGTAGGGTACATTTAGAAATTACAGCACTTTTTTTTGTAAATAGTCCCCCCCCCCCATTTTAGGGGACCAAAAGTAATGGGACAATGTTGAAGTAGTCAAAAAATGTGTATTTGGTCACATATTCCTAGCATGAAATGATTACATCAATGTTTATTTTTTTAAATATAATTTTAAAAACATACAATATACTTGCAGTGAAGCTGCTCAACAACTACATCACATTAGTCATCTAACAGACTCCCATCCAGAGCAGCACACAGAAGCAACCAGGGTCAACACCCTGCTGAAGGGCACGTCGACAGATCTCCCACATGGTCAAAAACGGGTACCCAAATCAGCGATCCATCAGTCACCGGCCCAAGCTCCCAACCGCCAGGCCTCCAAGATCCCCCCCACAGTTCCCCAAGAGCTTCCCCTCAACCATCCGAGACCCCCCCCCCACAGTCCCCCCCAAGAATAAAAATATATGTTTTTAATTACAGCGCC
>QNTS01001250.1:356190-376809 GCA_003317085.1 Hucho hucho
CCCCCCCCCATGCACCAACAATAAACAAATTAACAAAAGAGAAAGACAAAGAAAAACAGAAAACATCAATGCAAAAAACAACAAAGACATCAATGATAACACAAATCATAACAGCAAGGCTGAATATGTTTGAGTGCATTTATGGCACTACTTACCTGTGTGTATGTCCGTGTATGTTTACATGTGTGCATTTTAATGAGAGTGTGTGTATGTGCATATGTACAAACACCTGCACGGCATCAGTCTCAGGCAAAACGACATTACCTGTGAAAGCACTGCCCCTCAGTGTCATTCAAACTTATTTTTTGTTATGTTTTACTTTGACTGTATTTTGCATACTTTTATCTTTGACCGTCAATCTATCCCCGCCCAGCATCTCCATTCCCACTTGTCTCCAATTCCACATCCCAACCCTCAGCTTCCCTCAGCCCCTTCCACCTATCTCTGTCGGCCACCCTCTTGGGATTTCCATGCACCTTATATCTTTCAACTATACTGTGGGGATTAACATACAATTTCAATCTATCTAATCGAATAGAATCCATAGATTGCGAGTTGAAGATAAATATTTAGTATATTAGTAATTGACTGACCCAGTCTCTTCAGATCTCCCAACAGTACTATTTCTAGGGTCAATTTTAAATAAATGTTATGTATTTTCAGCCATTCCTGAACCTGAGACCAGAAACAGGCTACCTGAGGCCAATACCAAAATAAATGGTCAATTGATTCTGTATCCTCACAACAGTATCTGCAGAGCTTCAATGATTGTATGCCCCAAATATTCAACATTTTGTTGGTGGCAAGAATTCTATATAATAACTTTAACTGAAAAGCACAAAGTCTTGAATCTTGTATTGTTTTATATATCAACTCATACACCCTGTACCATGTAATCAGTACATAACACATCTTTTCCCAACTATTTTGAAATCTATATGGCACAGCTGTCAACATCCTGGCCCTCAAATGAAACTGGTATACTTTCCTATTTATGCTATTTTTATTCCTCCACCAGTTTTGATCCTTTATATTGGGCAGACAGACCAGTTCCCTACCTCCTCCTCCTGCCACCTGCCTTCTACATTTTTGGGGTAATGCTGTAATCAATTGGTTGTACTCTTGGGTTGAGCAGACGTTCCCATACAATTCTGATAACTCCATGAAAGACATAACTCTACCATTCCAATTTACAATATAATTTAAAACAAAATACTAACATCTTTCCCGTAAATACAGGTATTTTATCAACCAGCACATTTGAGTTTAGCCATAATATTTTCTGTAATATTTGTTCTATCTTTTCAGGGGGATGAAGTAGAATTTGTAGCCAGCTCTGCAAAGCTTGTTTGAAAAAAATAGATACTTTTTTCAAAGTATAATTTTCAATTAATCAAAAATGAGACATGGCAATCGGCACAAAGACAAAAAGGCAATTTTTAAACAATGGATGAGCTTTTCTTAGTAATCTACTTGAGAACCATTTAGGGTTCAAGTAAAACTTTTGAATGAGTGAAGCTTTTAGAGAGAGGTTTAGTGCTTTTATGTTTAACAATCTCAACCCACCCACTTAATGTTCTTTCTATAGGTAGGCACACTTTATTTTGTCTTTTTTACTGTCCCAGATAAAGCGAAATATTTTTTGCTCATATGATTTGAAAAAACGAATCATCAGGAGTAGGCAGCGCCATAAGTAAGTGAGTAAACTGAGATATGACTAAGGAGTTAATCAGGGCAATTTTTCCATAATTAGACAGGTATTTACCTCTCCATGGTTCCATGGTCTATTTTTACAAGTTTTCTATTGAAATTCATTGTGGAGAGCTCATTTATATCTTTTGTGATTTGAATACCATGTCTACTTCACCGTCTGTCACGACTTCGACTGAAGTCAGTTCCCCTCCTCATTCGGGCGGCATTCGGCGACGTCACCGGTCTTCTAATCATCACCAATCTACTTTTCATTTTCCATTTGTCTTGTCTTGTTTTTCACACACCTGGTTTGCATTCCCCATCATTATCTGTTGTGTATTCAACCCTCTGTTTTCCCCCCATGTCCTTGTGTGTGATTGTTTATTGTTAAGCCGTTTCTTTCCGGCTGGTGCATTTATTATATGCCTCGTCTGTTTTGCGTTTGGCATGTTTATTTGTATTTACGCGTTTAGCGTTTTGCATGTATATTTGTTTGAGTAAAGGCTTTTGCTCACTCAGTACTGTTTTCCTGCGCCTGACTTTATGCACCAGATACACAAGAGCCTGACACCGTCAGCCCATTTTATAGGTAAACTGTAGTGCAATGTAAAAGTTATATTTTTTAAAGATCAAATACGTAATATTGTACACTTACCATAATTAGGTTTTAGTCCTGAGATTCCAGAAAAGTTATCTAGATCTTCAATGAGACATTGTAGGGATCTCGCTTGCGGACTTAAAATAAAACTTGAGTCATCGGCATACATGGACACCTTTGTTTTTAAGCCTTGGATTTATAATCCTCTAATGTTGTTATTTGATCTGATTTTAATAGCTAGCATTTCGATGGCCATAATGAATAGATATGGTGACCGCGGACACCCTTGTTTAACTCCTCTTGACAATTCAAAACTATGAGAAGTAGCCGATATTCACTATTTTACACCTGGGGTTTGTTATACATTACTTTTACCCATTTTATAAGAGAATCACCAAGATTGAAACAGTCCAGGCATTTATAAATAAAATCCAGTCTTACTTTATCAAAGGCCTTTTCAAAATCCACTATAAATATTAGGACTGGCTTCTGAGATGTTTCATGATGTTCCTTTATTTCTACTAGTTGTCGTATATTATCTCCAATGTATCGTCCGTGTAAAAAACTGTCTGGATTAACAATACCTGGTAAAACCTTTTAAATTCTGAGTGCTATGCATTTCGCTAGTATTTTTGCATGTGTAAGAGGCCTCCAGTTTTTAGATTGAATTTATCTTTATATTTGCCATCTGGGTCTTGTTTTAATAATAGTGAATTCAGACCTTCCTGCTGAGTACCTGACAGACTACCATTTCTATAATAGTAGTTAAAACAAGCTAGCAATGGAGCTTTGAGTATATAAAAAAGGCTTGATATACCTCTACCGGTATGCCATCAATCCCTGGGGTTCTTCCAGACTGAATGGATTTAATAGCCTCAAAAAGTTATTCCTCTGTAATTTGGCCTTCGCACTAATCTTTCTGAACATTTGTGAATAAAAAAATACATAATAATATTTGGAAAGATTTCCTTACTGTAATCGTCATTCAGTGGGTGAGGATGAGACGGAAAAGATCTGCTTAAAATATTTAGCTTCCTCCTTTAAAATATAATTCGGAGAAATATAGATGACTCCGTCTTCAGTAACGAGTTTCTGCAAATTATTTTTGTTAGCATTCCTGTGTTGGAGATTCAGGAATAATGTGGTGCATTTTTCTCCATATTCCATCCAGTTTGCTTTATTTTTGTAATAGATTACATTAGATCGTCCTTGAATAAGTTCCTCCAGTTCTTTTTGTTTTTCCTCTAACTTATTTTGTATCTCTGTAGTATTGTTTTTATTGCTATCTACCTGTACTATTAGTTCATGTATTTCCCTTGTTAGTCTTGTCTCTTTAGCCAGATACTGCTTTTTTATTGATATATTATTAATATTGAATTGAATGACCTCTGAAGGTACATATAAAGGTATAAATTATTTTCTTATTTAAAAAAAGTATTGTCCTCCAGTAAACTTTGATAAAATTTCCAATATCCCTGTCCACGTGGAAATTCTAGAAGAGTTATGTGAAGGCCAATTAGATGATGATCCGATTGCATTCTGTCTCCTATTAGTCTTTTTAACCTTTGGTGCAAGAGAGAAAGAGACGAGAAAGTCGTCAAGACGACTAGCTTGATTAAGTCTCCTCCATGTATATCTCACTAGGTCGGGTTTTTTTGTCTCAAAATATCCTCTATTTCTAATGTGTCCATCATATTTGTGATTTCCTTAAGGGCACGGTGATGATAGTTTGTAGATTGATTTCCTTTACGGTCCATTGAGGTACTTAGCACTGTGTTATAGTCTCTCACCATAATTATTTGATCATTTGTTGCCTGTAAGTTCAATAAATTGGTATAAATATTAATAAGAAGTGTGGATCATTCTGATTTGGACCATATAGATTAATGAGCCAAATCTCTTTTTCGTCCACTTTCATTTTCAAAATTATCCACCTTCCTTGCGAGTCATTCTTGACTACTTGCACATTCAGAGGATGAAGAGTGAGTTTCCTGTAAACAGTATGTTATATTCCTTTTCTTTTAGCTATGTAAAGAATTATCTTCTTTTTTTATAAACTGCTAAACCATTACAATTATAACTGGCTATACTTATTTCATCCCTTACCATAACTAGATACTATTCTCAGTCTAAATTGACCATAATTAGTGCTTGTAAAGTTAATGCCATAATTTGAGATTTCAAATGTCTGATATTTAGAATCCAAGAAACAGGTTCTAGCAATATGTGTTTTATTGCCTTGCCTGTTTGCCTGTGAGCCAAAGCCACAGATGTTAGAAAATTGGGTCAAGATATTATGTGTGTAGTAAATCTGAGTAGGTTGACATGTATGAAATTAGATGTGATTTAGTGAGAGTGTGTATGATGTCTGGATTACAGTAAGACTATAATGTGTGATGTCCAAATAAATAATAACCCAGCCAATTTGCATGATTGAGTGTCTATGCGTGTAACATAAAGTGAGTATAGCCTTAATATTCAGGATGATAATTCTCCATATTGTATCACCATCATAGCTGCATCATAATTACCTTTAACATAATTTTCATATAAAAACACATCCCAGCATATCCATAGCAATTGACATTTCACATGATCATGAAAGAGACCTTGCATTACTATAGAGATGACTTCACTACAGTACAATATGTCATTATTCCAAAAATCCCTGTTCTGATATCTTCCCCTAGATGGCAGGTTTTTTAAAAACATTTTACCATTTGGCTAATTTCCAACTTCCTTGTATCGCAACCCTTTCATCTCTCCTGACCAGGATGGTTACTGTATTTATATCTGACCTTAGAAGAGTTATTTACATCTGGACCCTGTAGATACAGTAAACAGTGACTAGAGTGATGTGTGTGGAGGCAGGACCTGTGGTTAGTGGGTTTGTATAATAAACGGTAAACAGACAGACAGACGGATACGTCTCTATTAAATCCCAGTTAATATTATTGAGTGCGAAGCAGTCCGTGAGCAAACATGCAGTAATAAAGGGACAGCAAAAGGCTTGATGTAGATGGCATATTCACTCTTAGACAAAAGGATTCCAAAAGGGTTCTTTGCGAAGGGATAGGGTTCTACATTGTAGAATAATAGTGAAGATATCAACACTATGAAATAACACATACGGAATAATGTCATAACCAAAAAAGTGTTAAACAAATCAAAATATATTTTAGATTTTAGATTCTTCAAAGTATTCACCCTTTGACTTGATGACAGATTTAAATACTCTTGGCATTCTCTCAACCAGCTTCAGCTGGAGTGCTTTTCCAACAGTCTTCAAGGAGTTCCCACATATGCTAAGCACTTGTTGGCTGCTTTTCCTTCACTCTGCGGTCCAACTCATCCCATAGCATCTCAATTGGGTTGAGGTCAGGTGATTGTGGGGGCCAGGTTTTCTGATGCAGCCCTCCATCACTCTCTTTCTTGGTCAAATAGCCCTTACACAGCCTGGAGGTGTGTTGGGTCATTGTCCTGTTGAAAAACAAATGATAGTCACCACTAAGCGCAAACCAGATCGGATGGCATATCGCTGCAGAATGCTGTGGTAGCCATGCTGGTTAAGTGTGACTTGAATTCTAAATAAATCACAGACAGTGTCACCAGCAAAGCACCCCCACACCATCACACCTCCTCCTCCATAATTCACGGTGGGAGCCACACATGCAGAGATAATCCGTTCACCTACTCTGCGTCTCACAAAAACACAGCTGTTGGAACCAAAAATCTCAAATTTGGACTCCAATGGTCTAATGTCCATTGCTTGTGTTTCTTGGCCCAAGCAAGTCCCATCTTATTATTGGTGTCCCTTAGTCGTTATTTCTTGACAGCAATTCGACCATGAAGGCCTGATTTCACGCAGTCTCCTCTGAACAGCTGATGTTGAGATGTGTCTGTTACTTGAACTCTGTGAAGCATTTATTTGGGCTGCAATTTCTGACGCTGGTAACTCTAATGAACTCATCCTCTGCAACAGAGATAACTCTGGGTCTTCCTTTCCTGTTGCGGTCTTCATGAGAGCCAGTTTCATCAAGGCGCTGATGGTTTTTGCGACTGCACTTGAAGAAACGTTCAAAGTTATTTTTCTCCCTTCCACGTGCCTCTTCCATTTTTGCGGTTGTGATTTTTCCACAAATAGACAGGTATTTTCCTTTCCATAGTAGCAAGATCTATTTTTGCTAACTTTCTTTTAAAATGTATCAGAGTGAGTTTATTTCTTTCTTTCGGGATATGTATACCGAGTATGTCCACACGAGTATGTCCACATCACTGTCAGACCATTTTATTGGTAAACTACGTACACGGTAATGTAAAAGTTGTATTATTTATTGATCCAATACGTAATATAGCAGACTTATCATAATTTGATTGTAATACAGAGAGGTTAGAAAAAGTATCTAGATCCTCTATGAGGCTGTTGAGGGATCCAAATTGTGGATTTAAAAGCAAACATGAATCGTCAGCGTACAATGACAATATTGTTGGATCTGATTTTAACAGCTAACATTTCAATGGCAATAATAAATTAATTATTTACTCTTTTACACCTAGGGTTACAACACATAATTAAACCATTCTATAAGAGATTCTCCAAAATTGAAATATTCCAGGCATTTATATATAAACTCTAGTCGTACTTTATCAAATGCCTTTTAAAAGTCAGATATGAATACCAGGCCTTGTTTCCCAGATTTTTCAATGTTCTATTGTTCAGTACTTGGCGTATATTATCTCTAATGTATCATCCATGTAAAAAAAACTGTCTAATTAGGATGAATAATATCCAACAATACTTTTTTAATTGTATGTGCTATACATTTTGCAAGAATTTTTACATCACAGCACTGACGTGTAAGAGGCCTCCAATTGTGTAAATGGACTGGATCTTTAGATTTACCACTTGGATCCTGTTTCTTTAATAATGAAATCAGACCTTACTGTTGAGAGTCTGATAATATAGCATTAATATAGGAGTGGTTAAAAGATGGTAATAACGGTGTTCTGAGTATATCAAAAAAGGTTTGGTATACCTCCACTGGTATGCCATCCAGCCAGGACTTAAAGGCATCAAGAAGTTCCCCCTCTGTAATTTGGCCTTCACATGAGTCTTTCTGTACAGCTGTTAATTTTACATTATTAATAGAAAAAAATCCAGACAAATAGCTTTGGTGAGTGGAGATGGAGGAGACTGAAACGAAAACTTTACTTTCTCTTTCAAAATATTGTTTGTTGAATCATGGGTGACTGTCATTTGTTTTGGTAAATTTGGTGCTTTGGTGCATTTTTCTACATATTCCATCCAGTTTGCTTTATTTTTTTGAATATCTTACACTTGATATTTCTTGAATAAGTTCCTCCATTCCATTTAGTTTTTCCTCTAACTTATTATGAGCCTTTATGGTACAGTTTTTTTTCTATCTTTCTGTACTTAGTCCTTCCATTTCCTTTGTTAATATGGACAATCTACACACAATACCCCATAATGAAAAAGCAAAACCCGATTTTTACACATTTGAGCAAATTTCCTAAAAATGAAAAAACGAAATATCACATTTACATACAGTGGGGCAAAAAAGTAGTTAGTCAGCCACCAATTGTGCAAGTTCTCCAACTTAAAAAGATGAGAGAGGCCTGTAATTTTCATCATAGGTACACTTCAACTATGACAGACGAAATGAGAAAAAGAAATCCAGAAAATCACATTGTAGGATTTTTAATTTATTTATTTGCAAATTATGGTGGAAAATAAGTATTTGGTCAATAACAAAAGTTTATCTCAATACTTTGTTATATACCCTTTGTTGGCAATGACAGAGGTCAAACGTTTTCTGTAAGTCTTCACAAGGTTTTCACACACTGTTGCTGGTATTTTGGCCCATTCCTCCATGCAGATCTCCTCTAGAGCAGTGATGTTTTGGGGCTGTCGCTGGGCAACACGGACTTTCAACTCCCTTCAAAGAGTTTCTATGGGGTTGAGATCTGGAGACTGGCTAGGCCACTCCAGGACCTTGAAATGCTTCTTACGAAGCCACTCCTTCGTTGCCCGGGCGGTGTGTTTGGGATCATTGTCATGCTGAAAGACCCAGCCACGTTTCATCTTCAATGCCCTTGCTGATGGAAGGAGGTTTTCACTCAAAATCTCACGATACATGGCCCCATTCATTCTTTCCTTTACACGGATCAGTCGTCCTGGTCCCTTTGCAGAAAAACAGCCCCAAAGCATGATGTTTCCACCCCCATGCTTCACAGTAGGTATGGTGTTCTTTGGATGCAACTCAGCATTCTTTGTCCTCCAAACACGACGAGTTGAGTTTTTACCAAAAAGTTCTATTTTGGTTTCATCTGACCATATGACATTCTCCCAATCCTCATCTGGATCATCCAAATGCTCTCTAGCAAACTTCAGACGGGCCTGAACATGTACTGGCTTAAGCAGGGGGACACGTCTGGNAACGAGTGGAGGACAGAGGAGCCTCTTAAAGAAGAAGTTACAGGTCTGTGAGAGCCAGAAATCTTGCTTGTTTGTATGTGACCAAATACTTATTTTCCACCATAATTTGCAAATAAATTCATAAAAAATCCTACAATGTGATTTTCTGGATTTCTTTTCCTCATTTTGTCTGTCATAGTTGAAGTGTACCTATGATGAAAATTACAGGCCTCTCTCATCTTTTTAAGTGAGAGAACTTGCACAATTGGTGGCTGACTAAATACTTTTTTGCCCCACTGTAAGTATTCAGACCCTTTACTCTTTACTTTGTTGAAGCACCTTTGGCAGCAATGACAGCCTTGAGTCTTCTTGGGTATGACACTACAAGCTTGGCAGACCTGTATTTAGGGAGTTTCTCCCATACTTCTATACAGATCCTCTCAAGCTCTGTCAGGTTGGATGGGGAGCATTGCTGCACAGCTACTTTCAGATCTCTCCAAAGATGTTCGATCGGGTTCAAGTCTTGGCTCTGGCTGGGCCCCTCAAGGACATTCAGAGACTTGTTCCGAAGCCACTCCTGCGTTGTCTTGGCTGTCTGCTAAAGGTCGTTGTCCTGTTGGAAGGTGAACCTTCGTCCCAGACTGAGGTCCTGAGCGCTCTGGAGCAGGTTTTCATCTGTACTTTGCTCCATTCATCTTTGCCTCGAATCTAACTAGACTCCCAGTTCCTGCTGCTGAAAAACATCCCCACAGCATGATGCTGCACCACCATGCTTCACCGTAAGGATGGTGCCAGGTTTGCTCCAGACGTGATGCATGGCATTCAGGACAAAGAGTTCAATCTTGATTTCATCAAACCAGAGAATCTTGTCATGTGCTTTTAGTTGAGGATTGGGTCTGAATACTTATGTAAATAAGGTACCTGTTTTCGCTTTGTCATTATGATGGGGTATTGTGTGTAGATTGATTTAGGGAAAACATTTATTTAATCCATTTTAGAATAAGGCTGTAACGTAACAAAATGTGTAAAAAGACAAGGGGTCTGATTGCTTTCCGAAGGTACTGCATATATAATGTAACAAAAAAGCTGCTAGACCGTTGGTATGAGGTTCTTACAGTGTAATGCAGTTTTGTAGTTTTTGCCAGGCATAATGGGTCCCATGTCGTCCACAACTTTGACTCAAGTTTAGCAAAAAGCATCTGGATGCACCTGGATGATCATGGAAGAATGTTCTATGGACAGAGTATTCAAAAGTATAACATTTTGAATGAGATGGGTCCCATTATTCCTGGCGAAAACCTAACACTGCATTCCACAGTAAGAACCTCATACCAACTGTCAAGCACGGTAGTGGTAGTTTGATGGTTTGGGGATTCTTTGGTGTCTCAGGATCTGGACGACTTGCCTTAACAGAAGGAACCAGGAATTCTGCTCTGTTTCAGATAATTCTACAGGAGAATGTCAGGCCATCTGGCTGTGAGCTAAAGCTGAAGTGGAGCTGAGTCATGCAGCAAAACAATTTGATGTTTTCGAATGGCCTAGTTAAAGTCCAGACTTAATCCGAATTGAGATGATGAGGCAGGACTTGAAACGAGCAGTTCATGGGTTCATTGAAAACCCCCCAAAAGTATCTGAGTTAAAGCAGTTCTGCATGGAAGAGTGGGCCAAAATGCCTCCACAACGACGTGAGAGACTGATCAATAACTACAGGAAGCGTTTGGTTGGAGTCATTGCAGCTAATGGTGGCACAAGCAGTTATTAAGTGTAAGGAGGCAATTACTTTTTCACACAGGTGAATTGGGTGTTGCGTAAGTAAAATAAGTATAATTTTTGTAAACACAGGTTCTCTTTTTCTAATATTGGGTTTTGGTTGAAGATCTGATAACATTCAGTATCAAAACTATGCAAAAATATAAATTTTTCATGTTCCATTTGTTTTGTCTTTGTTTTACACACCTGGTTTCTATTCCCCAATTACATGTTCATTATTTAACCCTCTGTTTTTTCCCCATGGTTTTTGTGTGTGATTGTTTGTTGTTACGGCTGGTTATGTCGCCCGTTTGTTTAAAGGGCACGTTGGATTTGTTATTCCTTTTTTTTCCGTATTTTATTAAATACGTTGTTCACTCATCTCTGCTTTCCTGCGCCTGACTTTTACACCAGCTACACACACCGGCTCTGACAGAATCACGCACCTCATAATGGAGTCAGCAGGAGCAGTTACCACAATACCAGAGGTTGAGGAGAGCGTCCGACAGCATGAGGAGATGCTGCAACATCTCGGCACCGCCATGGATCGCGTCCTCCAGAATATGGAGCGCTGGGAGAGAAGAGGAGTTCTTTCAGCGTCTCCACCAGCAACAACAAGAACACCGCTGATCCCCCCTCCTTCACCCGGTCCCAGCGTGATTCAGCTCGCGCTCCCGAGGGAGTATGATGGGACGGCTGCCGGATGCCAGGGGTTCCTACTACAGCTGGAACTCTATCTGGCGACCGTCCACCCGGCTCCTTTGGGACGTGAGAGCGTGTCCGCCCTCGCCTCCTGCCTCTCAGGCAAAGCCCTGGAATGGGCCAACGTCAAATGGAGTGAAGGAGACACGGCGTTGGTTCATTACACAGAGTTCACCCGCCGCTTTCGGGCAATTTTCGACCAGCCGCCTGAGGGTCAAGCGGTGGGTGAACGTCTGTTCCATCTGAGGCAGGGGACGAGGAGCGCGCAAGATTTCGCTTTGGACTTTCGGACCCTGGCCGCCAGCGCGGGATGGAACGACAGGGTCCTGATCGATCACTACCGGTGCAGTCTGCGCGAGGACGTTGGCCTGCCGAGACACCACCCTCACATTGGACCAGCTGGTGGACCTGTCCATCCGGCTGGACAACCTGCTGGCCACCAGCGGACGTCCGGATCGGGGCTTGTCAGTTCCATCCCCCAGCACCTCCGCTCCGACGCCCATGGAGCTGGGAGGTGCCGCATTTAGGGCGACCGGAGGAGGAGCCATTCCCTGCACCATCTTTGGCCGCAGAGGGCACACTGCTGGTCGGTGCTGGGGGGGTCCTCAGGGAGTCGAGGCAGCAGGTAAGTAGGCACCAGGCTCACCCAGAGCCCCCTGTTGCTCACATGTATGTGTTTATTGAATTTCCTGAGTTTTATTGACCGTTCTTTTGCCCATAGTTTAGGGATTCCCATTGTTCCTGTTGATATGCCTTTCCATGTGCAAACCCTAGATAGTCGACCATTAGGGTCAGGGCTGAATAGGGAGGTCACCGCTCCACTGGGCATGGTGACGCAGGAGGGTCACAAGGAGAGAATTAGTCTCTTCCTTATTGATTCTCCTGCATTCCCCATGCTGCTGGGCCTACCCTGGTTAGCCTGTCATGACCCCACTATTTCGTGGCAACAGAGGGCTCTTAAGGGGTGGTCACGAGAGTGCTCTGGGAGGTGTTTAGGGGTTTCCGTTGGTGCTACTATGGTGGAAAGTCCAGACCAGGTCTCCACCATGCGCATCCCCTCTGAATATGCCGATTTGGCTCTCGCCTTCTGTAAAAAAAAAGGCGACTCAATTACCACCCCATCGACGGGGGGATTGTGCGATAAATCTCCTGGTAGACGCAGCACTTCCCAGGAGTCACGTGTATCCCCTGTCGCAAGAGGAGACGGCGGCTATGGAAACATATGTCTCCAAATCCCTGGGACAGGGGTACATTCGGCCTTCCACTTCACCTGTCTCCTCTAGCTTCTTTTTTGTGAAGAAGAAGGATGGAGGTCTGTGCCCGTGTATTGACTATCGAGGCATCAACCAGATCACTGTGAGGTACAGTTACCCGCTACCTCTCATAGCCAATGCGATCGAGTCAAAATTGATCTCAGGAGTGCTTACAACCTGGTGCGTATCCGGGAGGGAGACGAGTGGAAGATGGCATTTAGTACCACCTCAGGGCACTATGAGTACCTCGTCATGCCGTACGGGTTGATGAATGCTCCATCGGTCTTCCAGGCCTTTGTAGACGAGATTTTCAGGGACCTGCACGGGCAGGGTGTAGTGGTGTATATTGATGACATTCTGATATACTCCGCTACACGCGCCGAGCATGTGTCCCTGGTGCGCAGGGTGCTTGGTCGACTGTTGGAACATGACCTGTACGTCAAGGCTGAGAAATGTCTGTTCTTCCAACAGTCCGTCTCCTTCCTAGGGTACCGCATTTCTACGTCAAGGGGTGGAGATGGAGAGTGACCGCATTTCAGCCGTGCGTAATTGGCCAACTCCCACCACGGTAAAGGAAGTGCAGCGGTTCTTAGGGTTTGCCAACTTCTACTGGAGGTTTATCCGGGGCTTTAGTCAGGTAACGGCTCCAATTACCTCACTGCTGAAGGGGGGACCGGTGCGACTGCAGTGGTCGGCTGGAGCGGACAGGGCTTTTGGTCACCTGAAGGCTCTGTTTACCTTGGCTTTCATAGTGGAGGTGGACGCGTCCGAGGCTGGGATAGGAGCTGTGCTCTCTCAGCGCTCAGGTACGCCACCAAAGTTCCGCCCCTGTGCCTTCTTTTCGAAGAAGCTCAGCCCGGCAGAGAGAAACTATGATGTGGGGGACCGGGAGTTGTTGGCTGTCGTCAAGGCTCTGAAGGCGTGGAGACATTGGCTTGAGGGGGCTAAACAGCCTTTTCTCATCTGGACTGACCATTGCAATCTGGAGTACATCCGGGCGGCGAGGAGACTGAACCTTCGCCAGGCAAGGTGGGCCATGTTCTTTACCTGTTTTGTTTTCACCCTTTCCTACTGATCAGGTTCTCAGAACACTAAGGCAGACGCACTGTCACGGATGTATGACATAGAGGAGCGGTCCATGGTTCACACTCCCATACTCCCGGCCTCTTGCCTGGTGGCACCGGTAGTGTGGGAGCTGGATAAGGACATTGAACGGGCTTTACGTACAGAGCCCACTCCCTCTCAGTGTCCAGCTGGGCGTCTGTACGTTCCGTCTGCTGTCCACGACCGGTTGATCTATTGGGCCCACACGTCACCCTCCTCTGGTCATCCAGGCATCGGTCAGACAGTGCGCTGCCTTAGTGGTAAGTACTGGTGGCCCACTTTAGCTAAGGACGTTATGGTTTATGTTTCCTCCTGCTCGGTGTGCGCCCAGTGCAAGGCTCCTAGACACCTGCCCAAAGGGAAGTTACAACCCCTACCCGTTCCACAGCGGCTGTGGTCGCACCTGTTGGTGGACTTCCTGACTGATCTTCCACCCTCTACAGGATAACACCACGATCCTGGTTGTTGTGGATCGGTTTTCTAAGTCCTGCCGTCTCCTTCCTTTGCCCCGTCTCCCTACGGCCCTACAGACTGCGGAGGCCCTGTTCACACACGTCTTCTGGCACTACGGAGTGCCTGAGGACATAGTCTCTGATCGGGGTCCCCAGTTCACAACCAGGGTTTAGAGGGCGTTCATGGAGTGTCTGGGGGTCTCGGTCAGCCTCACCTCAGGTTTTCACCCCGAGAGTAACGGGCAGGTGGAGAGAGTAAACCAGGATGTTGGTAGGTTTCTGCAGTCATATTGCCAGGACCGGCCGGGGGAGTGGGCGGTGTTCATCCCCTGGGCAGAGATGGCCCAAAATTTACTCCGCCACTCCTCCACTAACCTCTCTTCCTTCCCGTGCGTACTGGGTTATCAGCCGATTCTGGCACAGTGGCATCAGAGCCAGATCGAGGCTCCTGTGGTGGACTCTCGGTTTAAGCGCTCGGAGGAGACCTGGGACGCCGCCCATGTGCACCTGCAACGGGCCGTGAGGCGATAGAAGGCGAGCGCCGACCGCCACCGCAGTGAGGCCCCGGTGGAGGACGTGTTGGACCCTTCGATGCTGCGGGAGTTCCACCGCCTCCATCCGGATCACCCTGCGCCTCGCTCTCTGGGTCGTCCACCGAGGTCGGTGTCGGCGGCGCGCTGCTGGAGCCGCATGTCAAGGGGGGTGGGGCGGGGGGGTACTGTCACGACTACTGCCGAAGTCGGTCCCTCTCCTTGTTCGGCGGTTTTCGCCGGTCGACGTCACCGGCCTTCTAGCCATCACCGATCAATTTTTCATGTTCCATTTGTTTTGTCTTTGTTTTACACACCTGGGTTCTATTCCCCAATTACATGTTCATTATTTAACCCTCTGTTTTTCCCATGGTTTTTGTGCGTGATTGTGTTGTTCTTTGTTCGGATTATTACGGCTGGTTATGTCGCACGTTTGTTTAAAGGGCACGTTGGATTTGTTATTCCTTTTTTCCGTATTTTATTAAATACGTTGTTCACTCATCTCTGCTTTCCTGCGCCTGACTTTTACACCAGCTACACACACCGGCTCTGACAATGAGTTTCAACAGCGTTAGAGGACCTATCCCCGGCCTCGTTGGCCAAGTACCATCCAGCCTCCTCCCAGGACCTGTATAGGACAGAGTTGATCAGATTTACAGTAAACCATAATCAACATGAAAACACCCCTGTGTGTCAACAAAAAACACTGTGGTAAAAATGTACGTGGGCAAAACAGGGCGTGTGTAGTTGAGTAGGTGTGTGTGAATGTGTCCTGGCGACAGGTAGGGTGGGTAGGTACATTTGTATCACCTGACTCCAGCAACATTACATGATCCTGAATATCCTGAATACAGTATTTGCTAATTGAGATGAGACTGTGACTGTGGAGTATTGACATGTTTGGATTTACCAAGAAGGGTGGACAGTCATTTGGTTCATAGGAAAGTGTCCCGTTCATTTCTGATCCGTGGTGTTTGATAAGTGGCAGAACTATGGAGTATCATCTGGTGTGGGTTCTCATCCTGGTGCTGCTCAAAACCACTACAGGTAAACGAGGACAAAATGCTAATTCTGGAAATATACTGATGTATATTTGTGCTATAATGCTTTGTTAAATAAGTAACAGGTTGTTCAAATGTCTCTGTTTGGTTGATGCACTTAAGTCAAACAGTATCAAGTCAGAAAGAGGGAGATTTCTATTTATCTGACATTGACAACCAATGTCCAGAGTAGGCATTAGAAATAGATACTAGGTCATGTTGTAAATTGTGCGTTCAACTCGAAGGCACTAATTCTTCAAACAAAAGCTTGTATTTTTGTTAAAGTGCCATAGTCTGAAGATGTGATTAATCTCAATTAAAATATTTTAAAGAACTTTAAAGACTTTTGTACTGGTTTAATAATATCTCAAAACATTAACTAAACTCATCAATCCATCCTCTTCTAGATGTCTCTGGCCAGGTGGTGGTTCCCTCTATGAACCCCTTAGCTGTGGGCAGTAATGTCACGCTGAACCTAGTTCCCCAAAGCCCCATCAACATAGGGACCTGGTCATATGAAACTACAATTATCGTACTTTTCTATCCTAATGGCAGTAGTGTGAGTACAAGTTATCAAGGCAGAGTCTCATTCAACCGCTCCTCCTCAGAGCTGTCCATAAGCTCTCTCCAACTCAACGACTCAGGTCTATATACCGTGCAGGGAATGGAGCCAGTCCTGTGTGCTGTGGTGACTTTGTCTGTCCGGGGTAAGGAACTGACCTCTGCCTGTCTGTTTATCTTTCTACGATGGTAGACAGGCAATATGAAACCTGGTCTCTGTGATAAGTAAACAAAATACAGTGTGAAAGAAATATCAACTATATGGTTGTAATTCAGTAAGACACACAAAAAAACTTTCTTGAGACACATCCATCTTATCTTGACTGCCATCTACTCTCTCACCCACAGAGCCCATTTCAAACGTGACTCTAAGGGCCAACGCCACTGATCTAGTGGAATTGAACGACACTGCCATTTTCACCTGCTCCGTCTCCTCTGGCACCTCGCTCTCCTACCGCTGGCTGAATGACAGCTCAGAGGTCACAGCCAGTGACAGAGTTCGGCTTGGTGGTGGGAACAGCACTCTCACCATAGTCGGTGTGACAAGATACGATGAAGGACCGTTCAGATGTGAGGTCGTCAATGGAATCAGCAATGGCACCAGCCAGCCCATTGGCCTCAATTTTAGATGTGAGTATCAGAGTATTAAGTATACTGTACATTAATCATACACAACAGACATGGATTGTACCTTGTCATTGAGAGCCAGCATTCCATGCAATAATGTAATATGCCTATTATCATCCCAAATCATTCCTCGGTGTCCACATGATCCAGGTCATTATTTGGATAGATCATTAGTACGCTGTGTTTAGTAGAGCAGGATATAAACATATTCTAGGTCATGTTTACCCAACACTTCATTGTTATTGGTTTTCCCCCATAGACGGCCCAAGTAACCTCACCATGATGGTAGTTCCTGAGATGACCATAGGACATACAGCCTACAAGACGGGCTCTGTCATCACTCTGTCCTGCTCCGCTCAGTCCAAACCCGCTGTGTCCTACAAGTGGAGGTTTAATGAGACGTTCCTCAACGAGCAAAGCCCACAGCTCAGCCTGCAGAACACCAGACAGAACCAGACAGGAAGTTATGCCTGCGTAGCCCACAACAATGTCACACTCCGATACGCCACCATGACCACAATAATAAAGATCGTGGGTGAGGCAACATTCATTGTTACGAAATGTCATATAGTCGGTAGTGAATATTTTATTAGTGATGGGTATGAATACAATGTTATATAATGGTATTTTTGCCACCAATCAAGTGAAGTACAGTATGACAAATGACTCCTCCTCTTCTTTTTACCATAGAGCCGATATCAGCGGTTGCGTTGAACCGTGATGGGAAGCCACTGTTACTGGACCAGTCGTTCACTCTGCGGTGTGAGGTGACTGGACCTGTAGACTACATTCACTGGTTGATGAACGGCCAGATCATCTCCCTTAACAACAGAACATTCCTCTCTACGGACAACAAGACAATGGTTATAAACCAAATCCAGTTATCTGATAATGGAGAATATCTCTGTGAGGCCTTTAATGCTGTTAGCAACCTGACCAGCATAGCATACAAGCATGTGGTGAACTGTGAGTATTACAAGAGCTGGCGATAAAGATCTGTTAAAACCAATTCAGTGGCCTTGTAGTTAGTTTCCATACTGAGATTACTGTACAATCTTGTGAGCTTGTTCCCTGGACGAGTCATACCAACGACTTCAAAAGTGTGACCAAATGTGTCTTTACTTGGCACGCAGCATTAAGGAGATATATTGGGTGTAAGGGCCTGTGATAGACTAGTGTCCTGTCCAGGTGATATGCTTATACATTAAGCTGCAACACACAACAGAAACAGGAGACAGGTTGCTGCTTCTTTGAGCTGTTCCGACTTGCAAAAGCCAAGGATTGTGGAAGGCTACTTACTCACTAATCTTTGTCAAAAAAGTCACACCATAAGATTAACCATACTGTCTTGTGTTTAAAAGTTGGACCAGAGAGACCTGCTGTAAATAGTCCAGATATAGCTCTGACAGGACACATCGTGACCTTCAACTGCTCAGCCTCCTCTCAGCCTCCCAGCCAATTCAACTGGTTCTTCAATGGCTCCCAGGTGGCGACTGGCTCAGTGTATGAGACTGGCCCACTGACCTTAGCCAGTCATGGGGAGTACACCTGTGTGGCCTTCAACAACATCACTGGCAGAAACAGCACTGTCTCCAAGATGCTCACCATCATTGGTAAGACAGAAGAGTCATCCAAACTGTTTAAATTGTACATGTAGATATAGGCCATTCAACATACGGTGATTGTGATTGTAGTCAATATTCTTCTGATACTGATGTTTTCAACACAGACCCAGTAAACATGGCCATGGTGAAAGTCATGGGTTCCCAGCCAATAGCAGACTACATGTTTATGATGACATGTGACACTGTCGGGACCATTTACTTCATTCACTGGATGAGGAACGGATGGCCTCTGTATGCTGAGAACAGAACAGACTTCTCTATGAACAACAATACACTGACATTCAACTCTGTCCAGCATTCTGACAACGGAGACTATCAGTGTTCCGCCTCCAACTCCCTCAGCAACATGACCAGCCCAGAATACAAACTGATCGTCAACTGTGAGTAGTTATTATGGCCCAAAACCAAACTTGATATCTGAAAAAGTAATTCTAATGTTGACTTATAATGAGGGGAAGATGGAATTCATAGTAATGGAATTGGGGTAAGTTTGGATCTGACATCAAAGTATGAAAAGCCAAGGTGATGGTTGGGAATTAATGGGGTCAAACCAAAGCAAGCACCCTAATGGCAATTCCAATAGCTAATCTCATTAAATATCTTCATTGTCTTGTGTTTCACAGATGGTCCAGAGAGACCTGTTATCATAAGTCCAGATATAGCAATGATAAGACACATCGTGACCTTCAACTGCTCTGCCTTCTCTCAACCTCCCAGCCAGTTTAGCTGGTTCTTCAATGGCTCCCAGGTGGCGGCTGGCTCAGTATACGAGACTGACCTACTGACGTTAGACAGTCATGGGGAGTACACCTGTGTGGCCTTTAACAACATCACTGGCAGAAACAGATCTGTCTCCAAGATGCTCACCATCATTGGTAAGACAGAAGAGTCATCAAAACTGTTTAAATTGTACATGTAGATATAGGCCATTCAACATACAGTGATTGTGATTATAGACAATATTCTTGTTACACTGACGTTTTCCTCATAGTCCCAGTAACCATGGCCATGGTGAAAGTCATGGGTGCCCAGCCAATAGCAGACCACATGTTTACGATGACCTGTGAGACAGCTGGAACCATTTACTCCATTAATTGGATGAGGAACGGCAGGCCTCTGTATGCTGATACCAGAACAGACATCTCTATGGACAACAAAACACTGATATTTAACACTGTCCAGCATTCTGACAACGGAGACTATCAGTGTTCTGCCTCCAACCCCCTCAGCAACATGACCAGCCCATACTACAAACTGGTCGTCAACTGTGAGTAGTCTTTAACATTTTCAACATTGATCCCCAAGGCCTTAGGTGGAATCTTCTTGAACTTCCAAATATACATATTGAAGTAAAGTCTATGGGATGGTTTGGATCCCACCTCTAATACCATCTGACATATGTTGATAACCTTTGACATTCTGGCCAATGACAGATGTTTAGTTTTACTCACATGTCAAACTCATTCCACAAAAGGCTGTGTCCGCAGGTTTTTTTTATCCTACCTTGAACTTGTTGATGTATTTAGGTCCCTTATTTGCAAGGAACTCCCCAAACCTGGTTGTCTTGGTATTAATTAAAATAAAAAAACTGAAACCAGCAGACACTAAGGCCTCCATGGAATGACTTTGATACTCCTGGTCTAACTGTTTGTCTTTTGGATCATAGATGGACCGGAGATGCCTATAATAACAGGACCAGCATTAGGAGAAACAGGACACAACGTGACCTTCAACTGCTCAGCCTCCTCTCAGCCTCTCAGCCAGTTCAGCTGGTTTTTCAATGGCTCCCAGGTGGCGACTGGGTCAGTGTATGAGACTGGCCCACTGACCTTAGCCAGTCATGGGGAGTACACCTGTGTGGCTTTCAACAACATCACTGGCAGAAACAGCACTGTCTCCAAGATGCTCACTGTTGTTGGTGAGTCAGTAACTGCTACTTAAAATCAAGGGACTAAAAGTTTCTTTACTTTGTGTTCATTTGGTTTTAGACATAGTATATGTGATATTGACCCTACAGTAGAATAAGATGGAAGTTGAGATAAAAGTTCTGAAAAATCTTTGATCTGCTTCCACAGCAACTGTAACCATGACCATTGTGAAAGTCATTGGAGCCCAGCCAATACTGAACGAGAGATTCTCTCTGACCTGTGGCACCGCTGGAACGGTTTACTCCATTCAGTGGATGAGGAACGGCTGGCCTCTGTATGCTAACAACAGAACAGACTTCTCTATGAACAACAATACACTCAC
>QNTS01001251.1:8141-18974 GCA_003317085.1 Hucho hucho
CTGTGTGTGTGTGTGTGTGTGTGTGTGTGTGTGTGTGTGTGTGTGTGTGTGTGTGTGTGTGTGTGTGTGTGTGTGTGTGTGTGTGTGTGTGTGTGTGTGTGTGTGTGTGCGCGCGCACGCGTGCGAGTGCATGTGTACTCTCGCTGATATTATCTCTTGTTGCTGCGATTTCCGTTGTTGCTTCTCCCGTTATTGTTGACGTTATTGCCCCGTGTGGACAGGACAAGTAGCAGCACACATGAAGGGACATATTGTGTAAACATAGCCCATATACACATAAAGTTTTGTTCACACACCAACGTGAACCACACTGAGACACACACACATCCCTAAATATCGAAATATTATATTATTGTAGGAGATGACACCAGGTCTCTCCTCCATGCCTCCTCATCTAGCTGTCTGTCTGTCTGAGTAGCTGACAAATGCTCTAGCTGAGGGATGAATTGCTGGCTGTCGCTGGTAATCATGAGGTTGTCTGGCAGCATCCAAAGTGCTTCCCATTAGTTTGGTGTGAAAATGGGTGGGTAGCCTGGCCTGCTATGCCTTTATTCTCTGACTGACACAAGAGCCACTGTGATCATTGAACACATGACAGCCCCTATGGTATCTCAATTATCTACACTGAACAAACATAGAAATGCAACATGCAACAATTTCTAAGATTTTTCTGAGTTACGGTTCATATGAGGAAATCAGTCAGTTCATTAGGCCCTAATCTATGGATTTCACATGACTGGGAATACAGATATGCATCTGTTGGTTACAGAGAGGTTTTTTTTTTAAGTAGGGGCTTGGATCAGAAAACCGGTCAGTATCTGGTGTGACCACCTCATGCAGCACGACACATCTCCTTTGCATAGAGTTGATCATGTTGTTGATTGTGGCCTGTGGAATGATGTCCCACTCCTCTTCATTGGCTGTGTGAAGTTACTGGATATTGGCGGGAACTGGGACACTCTGTCGTACACGTCGATCCAGAGCATCCCTAACTTTCTCAGTGGGTGACATGTCTGGAGAGTATGCAGGCCATGGAAGAACTGGGACATTTTCAGCTTCCAGAAATTGTGTACAGATCCTTGCGACATGGGGCTGTGCATTATCATGCTGAAACATGAGGTGATGGCGAAGGATAAATGGCACGACAATGGGCATCAGGATCTCATCATGGTATCTCTGTGCATTCAAATTGCCATCGATAAAATGCAATTGTGTTCGTTGTTTGTAGCTTATGTCTGCCCATACCATAACCCACCCGCCACCATGGGGCACTTGGACATCAGCAAACCGTTGACATCAGCAAACCACTCATCAACACGACGCCATACGCGTTGTCTACCATCTACCTGGTACAGTTGAAAGTGGGTTTCATCTGTGAAGAGCACACTTCTCCAGCGTGCCAGTGGCCAGAGAATGTAAGAATTTCCCCACTGAAACCGAACTGCAGTCAGGTTAAGACCCAGGTGAGGACGACAAGCACGCAGATGAGCTTCCCTGACATGGTTTCTGACAGTTTGTGCAGAACTTCTTCGGTTGTGCAAACCCACAGTTTCATCAGCTGTCCGGGTGGCTGGTCTCAGACGATCCCACAGGTGAAGAAACCGGATGTGGAGGTCCTGGGCTGGCGTGGTTACACGTGGTCTGCGGTTGCGAGGCAGGTTGGACGTCAAATTCTTTAAAACAACATCGGAGGTGGCTTATTAGAGAAATGAACATTAAATGATCTGGCAACAGCTCTGGTGGGCATTCCTGCAGTCAGCATGCCAATTGCGCACTCCCCCAAAACTTGAGACATCTGTGGCATTGTGTTGTGTGACAAAACTGCACATTTTAGAGTGGCCTTTTATTGTCCCCAGCACAAGGTGCACCTGTGTAATGATCATGCTGTTTAATCAGCTTTTTGATATGCTACCCCTGTCAGGTGGATGGATTATCTTGGCAAAGGATACATGCTCACTAACAGGAATGTAAATACATTTGTGCACAAAATTTGAGAAAATGTCTGGGATATCTAATTTCAGCTCAAGAAACATGGGACCTTTACACTCTACATGTTGTGTTTATCTTTTTGCTCAGTGTACATCTATCTATAGTAGCCGTAGCATCTCCTTCACTGTACTTCATAGCATCTCCTTTACTTCACATGTATAGGACTGTAGAGGACTTTATAGTATCCACATACTAGTTAGCCTAGTTCCAGTACATGGCAATGTACTGTGTGAGTGGTGTGTGCTGATTATTCCTAGGTTAAAGAGTGGATGGCTACATAGATGGGTGTCAAGGGCAGATCAAAGGGGTTTGGGGGGAGGACCAAGAAAAATGTAAAGCCGCTCTCTGAATGTGAAACGCTAGAGACGTCAATCTGTGTGAGAAGCACCTTGAAGTCTTCGGAGGAGAGGTTGATCAAAACCTGCTCAACTAAGATGGTCTCAAATAGGATCTGACCTCTGCTGCTGTGTGTTGCATCTCTTGTCTCTGTCTGTCTACTGTGTGCTACTTTACCCAATCTCCTTTTACCTGGCTGGTCCAATAGGAGCATCGGACCTACAGTATCTCCTCTCTTTGCTCCCTCTGTGTTTGTGCTGTGTGTTCTCCTGTCTGAAGGTCAATGAACCGTGGTCTCCACAATGTATTAGCAACACTAGCTCCAGGTGACTGAAGATGATATATCTAAGCCTTTCCTTCTCTCTCTCTCCCTCCCTCCCTCTCTTCTCCCTCCCTCTCTTCTCTCTCACAGGAAATCGCAGCTTACTTGATAACGTTTGAAAAGCATGAAGAATGGCTAACGACGTCCCCTAAAACAAGGTATGTGAGATGTCGACGTATTCCAAGAAATAACCACAAATAACATCTCTTCACAGAAAAAGCCAAACTGTGCCTTTTATTTTGTAGGCTTCACTCCACAGTCTAGTTTTCTTCATTTGAGATATTTGTGGCTCGTGCTGAGTACCAGGAATCCCTACTGAACCCATTAGAACCCCCCCCCCCCATGTTGAGAGTTGGATAGATGTTTAATATTACAAGCTGCCTGATGGCAGTTTGGAAAACTTTGCACCTTTCAGAAGCTATTTGAGCCAGACGATGGAATATTAATGTTGACTAATAATTGCCTTTTAGTGGGCCAATTAAGACAACATGCACTACTCTGGTCTCCGCTGTGAATGTGATGCTAATGTGTTAGTATCTGTCTGCACATTCACACACTCTCCAATAGGACGAAGTGGGGTTGATTTGAGGGCTTGTTCTGCATGTGCCAGGAGAGAGAGAGAGAGAGAGAGAGAGAGAGAGAGAGAGAGAGAGAGAGAGAGAGAGAGAGAGAGAGAGAGAGAGCGAGGTGGATATGAATGCCAATAAGAAGTAACTTTTGTAAATGGAAAAATGATGGCACCACAGTGATAATATCCATGATAAGTAGCATATGCCAAATAAGAAACCTCCTACCTACCCTGTCCTATCAATGTATGTGTTTGTGTCTGACACATGGAATTAAATGTCAACAGTGTTGATGTTATTTCCACGGTAACATTATTTACTCTTATTTATACCACCATAGTTCCCATCCTGGAAACGGAGTTTCCAACCGTGAATTATGTCATGAATCCACATCATTAACGCTGGTGGACATCTCTTTGTTTGACTAGCTTTGAGTAACAGGCAGTGTTAGGCTGTGCTGGGCCTTGCCATTCTCTTCTGCGTGTATAGAGCGAACACAGAATACACACACACACAACCAACCAACCACCCACTCTGATCTACCACAACACATATCCTGATGAGCAATTGATTCTGTGTTTAAATACAGTATATTATAACCTCTCTCTATCCTCAGCCTCCTTTACCTCCTTTACCTCCCCTCCTCTCCCTTCCATCCCTGGTGTTATTAACAGTCCCCATCCATGTGTAACTGTACTGTTGGCCCTCTGACACACAGATCATTCCTCTAGTTCCTCTCCTGCTCCTCTGCCTGCCAGGGACATTGATAATGGCTCTGCATAAAGAAAGTGGCAATTAATAATACGTTTTCCTGTGTAATTGTAGAAGATGGCCCAAAGAGCGCCCTGACTTCTACTCTACGCCTTTTTATCATCACCCCACTCCAACAATTAACTCCACCAACCAGGCCTCCTTGTCGTCAGACACTGGGGGAATATTTGACATTAGGCCCAGTGTTATTAACGGCTGTCTCCAGGAACATGTAAAACAGCAGGCTCTGTTATCTTTCTGTACTTTACAGTAACTAGAATGAAAAGACCCAGGGAAAATGAACACTCAGCGGTATTAACATAACTACAGGAGCAGTACTCTGGAGAATGCTGGGACTGATAGACAATAACAGGGAAAGCTTTTGAGGCTCGAGTCACACATTGTCCAATCAGCATCCAGTTGGTCTATAATGGTGATGGTGGTGGAGTCTCCATGACTGACTGTCACCAGTCTGCTGGGTCCTAGAGACCACTGAGTCCTAGAGTCAGTCCTGACTTGTCAGAGACCATGTGTGGGTGCTGATGTTGCAGTAGATGTGGCACTGAGGGATGAGATGGAGGCCGGGGGCCAGACAGAGCCACAGAGCCTACTTAGGAGGAGTGGACAGGAGCAGAGCTGCACCTTACATGGATGAGAGGAGCTGCTATTTTATGGCTGTTATGGCATTTATGTAAGGGTGAGGGTGATACGGCCAGGCAGGCAGGCAGGAGTGGAGGGGCTGGGGCTGTAAAGGCGGAGGCCGGGGGCTGGTGGAGTGTTTGTGTTCCTGAAGCTGTCCATCAGAGAGAGAGAGAGGGTAAAGCTTTGTGACAGACCGGGGGGTAGCAGGGTGATTGATGGAGTCTGATTGATGGGCTGTAACCTTTCTGTTACAGCACTTTGCTGAGAGGTCAGGGGTTGTACAAGGGAGAGCTGTGCTTAAGGGCTGGACGGAGTGCCATTTGTCATCACACCCACCTCAGAGAGTGTGTGCATGTCTGTCCACATGTCTGTGTGAGGACAGGAGATACGACCTGCATTATGAGGTACGAGGCTCTGTTGCCGGGTCAGTGGACTGGGCTGTGAGAGAGGCCAGCAGGCTGAGAGTGAGGCCAGCAGGCTGAGAGAGAGGCCACTAGGCTGAGAGAGAGGCCAGCAGGCTTAGAGAGGGAGGCCAGCAGGCTGAGAGAGAGGCCAGCAGGTTGTGAGAAAGAGGCCAGCAGGTTGAGCAAGAGGCCAGCAGGCTGTGAGAGAGAGGCCAGCAGGTTGTGAGAAAGAGGCCAGCAGGTTGTGAGAGAGAGGCCAGCAGGCTGTGAGAGAGAGGCCAGCAGACTGTGATGAGCAGCAGGTCATACATGGAGAACAAGGCAAGGACTGCATGGCTGCTCCACATCTCCACGTGTTTGCTACCACTCTTCGACATGCAGGTAGCCAGGTCATAAACATGCTAAAGGGAGAGGGGACTGGGGGAGAGGGGGGCCGGGGTAAGTAGAGAGCTGAAGGAGTTGACGCCAGCTGTTTGACCAAGGTGACGCGCAACCCAGGACATGGCCTGCATGAAGATGACACACTGCCAACACACTGCTATCACACAGCCAACACACTGCTATTACACTGCCTACACACTGCTATCACACTCCCAACACACTGCTATCACACTCCCAACACACTGCTATCACACAGCCAACACACTGCTATCACACTGCCAACACACTGCTATCACACTGTTATCACACTCCCAACACACTGCTATCACACTCCCAACACACTGCTATCACACTTCCAACACACTGCTATCACACTTCCAACACACTGCTATCACACTCCCAACACATGGCTATCACACAGCCAACACACTGCTATCACACAGCCAACACACTGCTATCACACTGCCAACACACTGCTATCACACTGCCAACACACTGCTATCACACTGCCAACACACTGCTATCACACTGCCAACACACTGCTATCACACTGCTAACACACTGCTATCACACTGCTAACACACTGCTATCACACTGCCAACACACTGCTATCACACTGCCAACACACTGCTATCACACTGCTATCACACTGCTAACACACTGCTATCACACTGCCAACACACTGCTATCACACTGCCAACACACTGCTATCACACAGCCAACACACTGCTATCACACAGCCAACACACTGCTATCACACCATGTAGGATCAACAAGGAATAGGCAAATTAGGAGTGCAATACAGGTTATATTATGTTATAATACATGTGCACTTTTGGACCTACATGTGTAGCCACCTACTCATTCCAGCCAGTGTTTGTGCTGGTTTGTTTTGGGTCCGTTCTGTTTGTTTATCCTTCCTGAATCAGAAGGGGCCTGGCACCAGCCAGGGGAGAGTAGTCGAGAGGCAGAGTGATTGATGTGCCCAGTCCTTGTAATACACATTCCCTTTCAGATAGGAAGTGCAACAGCGGTTAGAATCAATAGCAGCGCTCTCCTACTGACTGCTAGAACAGCACTACAGCTAATTCAGGCTGCACCTGTCAGAGCCACGGAGGTTTCCCAACTAGGCTGGGCCTTACACTGTAATTTACACCCCAACGCTAGAGCGAGCTGCCTGCGCTGGCTTCCATTTCCATTAGAGGGAGAGCCTGGCATTATGGCTTTAATGAACGCCTGACCAGGGGTGTGATTTAAGATCGCTCTTACCGTATACCTCTCCTCTGTCTCTGAAGGGAGGGAACAGACTTAAACTGACAATTAGGATTTCTACCCCTTGCATCCCACGCCGATAGCCATGTACATTTGTTTCTGTGAACCTTTTTAAAGAGCAGCCATCGCTAAAGCATGAAGTGTTAAGGCTGACATGCTGCTGAGATGACAATGAGAGCAGGCCAGGGCAGAGCAGGCCAGGGCAGAGCAGGGCGGAGCAGAGCAGGGCAGAGCAGGCCAGGGCAGAGAAGGCCAGGGCAGAGCAGGCCAGGGCAGAGCAGGCCAGGGAAGGCCAGGGCAGAGCAGGCCAGGGCAGGCCAGGGCAGAGCAGGGCGGAGCAGAGCAGGGCAGAGCAGGCCAGGGAAGAGCAGGCCAGGACAGAGCAGGACAGAGCAGGGCAGAGCAGGGCAGAGCAGAGCAGAGCAGGGCAGGTCAGGGGAGAGCAGGCCAGGGCAGAGGTGAAAAACGGAGGCCTTAGCTCTAGATAACGATCTATTGGGTACTGTCAGTCAACCTCATGCTATGCTTCATGCAATAAGGACCAGACATGAATGTCCATCACAAATGGATACCTGTGTTTTTAAAAAGGTGCAACCCAGATGCAGACTGCAGAGTTTATGCTGAGAGCTGTATGGGTAAAGAACGAGGAGAGGTGTTGGACACCTCGGTGTCGTAGAGGGATCACTCAATAACTACAGAGTACCCTTTTAAATGACACACATTACTATTACACAGGAACGGTTTCTGGTAACTGCAGCCAATCACAAAGTGTATATGTGGGAGTAATCCAGTCCTTTTGACCAGTGTGTGTGTGTGGTGTGTGTGTGCGTGTGTCTTTATGGTTCATGTCCTTCCCTATTCCCTTCAGTAGTCAGAGAGAACAAACACTGACTTGTTATGGCTCCTGGAAACCAGCAAATGAAGCAGTGGGCTGTGTCAGCTATTCACCTCTGTTTCAACACACACGCACGCACGCACGCACGCACGCACACACACACACACACACACACACACACACACACACACACACACACACACACACACACACACACACACACACACACACACACACACACACACACACACACACACACACACACACACACCATGCACTCTCTTATATTGAAACTATCAAACAATAAGTACCTCTCCTCTGAGGGTCCCACAATGACACTGAACCTACCACCCCCTAGCGCAATAGCCCTCTCTCCTCTCCTTTCTCCTCTCCTCTCTTCTCTTCTCTTCTCTTCTCTTCTCTTCTCTTCTCTTCTCTTCTCTTCTCTTCTCTTCTCTTCTCCTCTCCTCTCCTCTCATTTCTCCTCTTCGTTCTCCTCTCCTCACCTTTCTCCTCTCTATTCCTCTCCTCTTCTCTTCTCTTCTCTCCTCTCATTTCTCCTCTCCTCTTCTTTCTCCTCTCCTCTCCTCACCTTTCTCCTCTCTATTCCTCTTCTCTTCTCTTCTCTTCTCTTCTCTTCTCTTCTCTTCTCTTCTCTTCTCTTCTCTTCTCCTCTCCTCACCTCTCCTCTCCTCTTCTCATTTCTCCTCTTCTTTCTCCTCTCCTCTCCTCACCTTTCTCCTCTCCTCTCCTCTCCCCTCCCCCCACACTCTTACAGCAGCTCTCCAAAATGAAGCAGAGTCCCTTCAGACAGCTTCCAAAGACAATGCTTTTATTAAAACCTAAAGCGCCACTGCCACCCCAGAGGCACGGACACACCAACCAAAAACAGACTAGCTAGCTAGAGCACTACTAACAGTACAGGCAAGAAGACAGCTGTGTGTAAGTGTGTGTGTGTGTGTTATAATGACTACTTTAAAAAAAAAATGTGTGTGTCTATGCGAGCGAGTGTATGTGTATGTGTGTGTGTGCGTGGGTGGGTGTGGGGGGAGAGGGATTTGTGTGTGGGTGTGTTTTGAATGAGTAATTGTGGATGTAAGTGAGTGTGTATTGTTAAGCTGCTGGTCAACATGATAGTCTGTGAATCTGGCCCAGCCTGCTGTAGTAAATCCGGTTATCCTCAGTCCCGTTTGTAAAGTGAACGCTTCTGTTACGTTGTCTGGCACGTGGTGTGAGACGTGCTCAATTGGACTAAGTGCGAGTGTGTGTGTGTGTGTGTGCCAGTGTGAGTGTGTGTCTGAGAAGGGCATGTGATGGTGTTTGGGCCTAATGCTTTGTGGCATCATGGGCTGGCACTGGTTCAGAGGAGAGAGGAGAGTTAGGAAGGACAGGAGCAGTGTGGGAAGAGAGGAGGAACAGAAAGCTGTTTATCAGCCAACTCTGTATCTGTAGGAGTATGTAACGTCTTTAAAATCATTTACCTCATAATCACATTGAGATTTTATTTAAAAACATTAGTACATGAGTCATGTTTCCATATGGGGCATTGTATAGCATATGCCCTTGTCACATAAAACAGGTATTCATAAATGTCAACAAATGATTGTCAGGTGTCATGGAGGTTTTGGTATATTGTTCTGTTTTGTTTGGAAGCACAGCCCTCTGAGAGCAGGCAGAGTAAACTTTGCCTCCCCTGCCCTCCCTCTTCCCCCCACCATACCCGAATGCCTTCCACACCCCACTGCTCTGCCTGGCCTCAGAGGACACAGTGTCCCAGTCTGCCTCTCGGCCAAGCCAAGGGCCTCACCAAAGGCAGGCATGCCAGCCTGGGGCATCCTGGGCTTGGGGACAAATCCACCAGGGAGAGGGTAGCGGCTGGAGAAGAGGTTACCTAGACAAAACACATAGAGGATGAGAGGAAGGAGAATGAGAGAGAAGAGAAGGAGAAAGTGAAAAATGGGAGGGAGAGTGAAGATGATGGAGCGAGAGCGGTTGAGAAAGTGGAAACATGTCGATAAGGGGAGAGAGTGGACGAGGTGGAGACGGGGGAGTCATGATGGATGTGGTGAGAGGAGAGGGAGGGGGCTCACAAAAAAACAGAATGAGAGCTGGAGAAACACAGGAGAAAGGAAGAAAAAAGATGAGAGAAAAACAGTGTAGGTAAACAACAGCAGATAGAGACATCAGCAATGGAGTCAACTGACAGAGAGGGGAGAGGAGAGAGGAGAGAGGAGAGAGGAGAGAGCGAGGAGAAAGGAGAGAGCGAGGAGAGAGGAGAGAGGGGAGAGGAGAGAGGGTTGAGGGGAGAGGGGAGAGGAGAGAGGGGAAAGGGGAGAGGAGAGAGGAGAGAGGAGAGAGGATGTAAACGCTCAATAGATGAACTGAGAGAGGGAAAAAGAGAGAGAGTGAGAGAGCTGTGCCAAGTGCCTCACTTTCTTGCCAACTTAATAGAGCCTTGTCCTTTAAAGTAATACCTAGCTGGACTCCAGGAAGCAGAATGGCCTGAGGCTTTGAACCATGAACAGGACTGGAGACTAGATGGATGGTTCTTTACATCCTAGGCGATGTATACTAGCCTACTTTAGAAAGACTCTACTCCTCAGCTTCCTCTGTACAGCATATCCAGCCACAAACTGTACAAGGACAAAGACTGATAATGAGGAGTATTAATAACAGGATCGACTGTATGAACTAGCCTTTATCCTGCAAACTACTCCTGCTATGACAAAGCATCAGACAAAAGGCTTGTGTGTTGATGGAGTTCAGTTTTAAGGTTAGCGAAGCAGTACTACACTCACTCTAGCCACCATGACTCAGTCATCTGAAAACAAACAGCAGACAGCCCTGTGTTGGTATGTATGTCAATACGTAGGAGGATGAAATGAAGTGCAGACTGACTGACCACAGGAGGAGGAGGGAGAGAGAGAGGTTGAATAAACAAAACGGAGGGAGGAAGTTGATGTCAAGCAGGTGTTGAAGGAGAAAGTGTCAGCGGGCTGAGATGAGGAAGAAGTGCTGCCTCTGCAGCGTGATAATAAAGACTTCGTTAAATTAGTGCTTCTGCACAGAGCACAGAGCAGGGAGTGGTCCAGAGCCACAGAGCACAGAGCACAGAGCAGGGAGTGGTCCAGAGCCACAGAGAACAGAGCACAGAGCAGGGAGTGGTCCAGAGCCACAGAGAACAGAGCACAGAGCAGGGAGTGGTCCAGAGCCACAGAGAACAGAGCACAGAGCAGGGAGTGGTCCAGAGCCACAGAGAACAGAGCACAGAGCAGGGAGTGGTCCAGAGCCACAGAGCACAGAGCACAGAGCAGGGAGTGGTCCAGAGCCACAGAG
>QNTS01001251.1:19283-44335 GCA_003317085.1 Hucho hucho
GAGTGGTCCAGATCCACAGAGCACAGAGCACAGAGCACAGAGCAGGGAGTGGTCCAGAGCCACAGAGAACAGAGCACAGAGCAGGGAGTGGTCCAGAGCCACAGAGAACAGAGCACAGAGCAGGGAGTGGTCCAGAGCCACAGAGAACAGAGCACAGAGCAGGGAGTGGTCCAGAGCCACAGAGAACAGAGCACAGAGCAGGGAGTGGTCCAGAGCCACAGAGAACAGAGCACAGAGCAGGGAGTGGGGAGTGGTCCAGAGCAGCCACAGAGTTACAAAGCCGGCCGCATGGCTGTCAGAGACCAGGGACAGAGGCAGAGGTACAGCAGTACACATGGAGACACAGCCATGCACACCTCCCACACACAGGCATGCATGTACTTACTGCATACTCAATGTATACACTTACCCACAATATGCACAATATACACACATTTACTGTACATCAGCCTACACACACACCCTAGGCTAGTATACAGACCCGTCTGTCTCCTCCTCTCCTGCTGCCTCCACATTCCTCTTCTCCTCACCTACTCTCACCTTTCCCATTGTTCTATTTCTTCTTTCCCTCTTGTTGTCCACCTCTCCGTCCTGCTTAGTACTACAGGGTTTCCCAAAGTCAGTCACAGAGAGGATGGGAGAGGACAGGACACAGCCCCAATCATACTGTTTGGTGTTATGTAAAAAGAAGGAGAAAATAGGTACTGGAAGATTGCCAGGGAACTGGGTGAATCACTGACAAAACAGAGGCACACACACTCTCAATCACTCACTCACTCACTCACTCACACACACACACACGTCACACATACACACACACAGTGCCTGTCCCATTCTACTTTGCCTTATGCGGCACTCACTCCAGCTGGCCTTCAGTGTGCAGGAAGTACAGTCGTGGACAAAAGTTTTGAGAATGACACAAATATTTATTTCCACAGATTTTGCTGCTTCAGTGTCTTTAGATATTTTTGTCAGATGTTACTATGGAATACTGAAGTATAATTACAAGCATTTCATAAGTGTCAAAGGCTTTAATTGACAATTACATGAAGTTGATGCAAAGAGTCAATATTTGCAGTGTTGACCCTTCTTTTTCAAGACCTCTGCAATCTGCCCTGGCATGCTGTCAATTACCTTCTGGGCCACATCCTGACTGATGGCAGCCCATTCTTGCATAATCAATGATTGGAGTTTGTCAGAATTTGTGGGGTTTTGTTTGTCCACCCGCCTCTTGAGGATTGATCACAAGTTCTCAAAGGTCTGGGGAGTTTCCTGGCCATGGATCCAAAATATCTATGTTTTGTTCCCCGAGCCACTTAGTTATCACTTTTGCCTTATGGCAAGGTGCTCCATCATGCTGGAAAAGGCATTGTTGGTCACCAAACTGTTCCTGGATGGTTGAGAGAAGTTGCTCTCGGAGGATGTGTTGGTACCATTCTTTATTCATGGCTCTGTTCTTAGGCAAAATTGTGAGTGAGCCCACTCCCTTGGCTGAGAAGCAACCCCTCACATGAATGGCCTCAGGATGCTTTACTGTTGGCATGACACAGGACTGATGGTAGCGCTCACCTTGTCTTCACCAGACAAGCTTTTTTCAGGATGCCCCAAACAATCGGAAAGGGGATTCATCAGAGAAAATGACTTTACCCCAGTCCTCAGCAGTCCAATCCCTGTACCTTTTGCAGAATATCAGTCTGTCCCTGATGTTTTTCTGGGAGAGAAGTGGCTTCTTTGCTGCCCTTCTTGACACCAGGCCATCTTCCAAAAGTCTTCGCCTCACTGTGCGTGCAGATGCACTCACACCTGCCTGCTGCCATTCCTGAGCAAGCTCTGTACTGGTGGTGCCCCGATCCTGCAGCTGAATCAAGACGGTCCTGGCGCTTGCTGGACTTTCTTGGGCGCCCTGAAGCCTTCTTCACAACAATTGAACCGCTCTCCTTGAAGTTCTTGATGATCCGATAAATGGTTGATTTAGGTGCAGTCTTACTGGCAGCAATATACTTGCCTGTGAAGCCCTTTTTGTGCAAAGCAATGATGACGGCACGTGTTTCCTTGCAGGTAACCACCCTCCTTTTGAAGCTTCCAGTCTGTTATTCAAACTCAATCAGCATGACAGAGTGATCTCCAGCCTTGTCCTCGACAAAACACACACCTGTGTTAACGAGAGAATCACTGACATGATGTCAGCTGGTCCTTTTGTGGCAGGGCTGAAATGCAGTGGAAATGTTTTTGGGAGATTCAGTTCATTTGCATGGCAAAGACGGACTTCGCAATTAATTGCAATTCATCTGATCACTCTTCATGACATTCTGGAGTATATGCAAATGGCTATCATACAAACTGAGGCAGCTGACTTTGTGAAAATGTATATTTGTGTCATTCTCAAAACCTTTGGCCACGACTGTACACAGGCTGACGAGGTGACGCTCGCCTAGCACCCTTTTTGCGAGTCGTGTGACAGGCTAGCAGTGGGGGTGACCTCACACCCCTCCCTCATCATTAGGAGAGGCATCCTGTGTATGAGACGTACTTATCCACCCAGGATAAGTGGATGTGTGTCGTAAGACAACATCATGCATGATATAAGCAATCACTGGTACTCAAACCTTCACTATTTACTCCCTTTCTCTCCCTTTTTCTCTCTTTTCTCCCCCATAACCCTAACCCCGTAACCCTAACCCTGTAGCCCTGACCCTAACCCCATAACCCTAACCCCGCAACCCTAACACAGAACACCCTCCTGTATGATAAACCCCCCCAGGCAGAACCACCTCCTGTATGATAAATCCCCGCAGGCAGATTACCCTCCTGTATTATTATCCCCCGCAGGCAGAACTCCCTCCTGTATGGTATACCCCCACAGGCCTACCACCCTCCTGTATGATAAACCTCCGCAGGCCTACCGCCCTCCTGTATGATAAACCCCCACAGGCCTACCACCCTCCTGTATGATAAACCTCTGCAGGCCTACCGTCCTCCTGTATGAAAAACCCCCGCAGGCAGAACACCCTCCTTTATGATAAACCTCTGCAGGCCTACCACCCTCCTGTATGATAAACCCCCGTAGGCAGAACACCCTCCTGTATGATAATTCCCCCGCAGGCCTCCCCCTCCTGTATGATAAACCCACACAGGCAGAACTCCCTCCTTCTCTCCTTCTCTTAACCGCTTCATTACAAAGTAGAGGAAGACGAGGTGGGGGATGTGGAGGATGGCTGTTTTTTTGCATCCCTGAATTAATTAAGTAAATTGATAAATTATTCAGTCTTTTTTATGTGTGTTTGAGAGAGGGATGATGGGAAAAGGAACTCTAGGTGAGAACCCATTTCAAATTGGAAAATTAATATTCATAACTTTTGTTAATGACATTTTTTTTGCTATCAATTCAAGTTTTAACAAAGGTTTAATTAACAAACGGTACAGAAAGACAATTCTCTCCAATCCTCTCAGGGGTCGACTACAATTCAACAGTGCCTCATTCCATCATGTCACTTCATTCACCTCTTATAACTCATACTTAACACCTTCATCTAATATTCCACAAACTGTGCAAACTCCTAACCTTATCAATCGATTCATTGATTGTTGATTGAGACTAATGATTCAATCAGAATTTTCCCAGTTGGAGGTAGAATAGTCAGTGAACTGAACAATTTGTGCCCCCCCCCCCTTATATTTCTATCCGTAAAATAATTGCTTCGTTTAATTTCAATTTCTCCCATTTACAATGCAGCCATTTCTGTGTAGTTCTTCTGTGTTTCTATGAAGGTGCTGTTCCAGAATTATGGAGACAGCTCGTCTTAGATTTAAAGCAGCCCTCGTGGTGACCCCAAAGTGAGCCGTGCTCGATGCATTAATGTGATAGCGATATGATTATGTCGGAATGGACATGAAGAGTTTCCATTATTTACAGGTGATGTGCCTGTTGAATTGGCAATGAAGTGGCTCATAAATTACCTCTGTCTAATCAAGCCTTCAGTGGAATAATGAAATAAGTCCTGTCCTGCGAACCAACTAGGGAGACCAGGGAGGTGTCTGTCTGTCTTTTCTGTTCAGTTCTGCTGTAGCTGCACAGTGGACTGGGGGCTCTTTTATTTCATAGTGGGACAATGCTCTTAAAATGACATTGGAAGAAAGACAGGAAATTCATGCCCTGTGAGTGCAAGTTTAAGCCTCTCTGCTTCTCCATTCAGTAGATTCTATGCCCTTATAGAGCATGATAGGACATTAGATCAGCACATTTACAGCTCCAGTGTTTAGACGTTGTGGCTTGTTTTTGCCCTATGAGTGTGACAACAGTGAAACAAACAAAAACAGAAAGTTCTGTGGCCAGCCTGTTTTTGGACGAGCCCCCTCTATTTGCTAAGCTGTCCACCAGTAGCCAGTGTGTCTCAGTGTGTCTCATTGTGTCTCTGTCTGTCTCAGCGTGTCGCTGTGTGCCTCAGTGTATCTATGTTTGTCTGTGTGTCTCACTATATCTTTGTCTGACTCAGTATGTCTCAGTATGTCTCTGTGTGTCTCAGTGTGTTCCTGTGTGTCTCAGTGTGTCTCAGTATGTCTCTGTGTGTCTCAGTGTGTCTCAGTATGTCTCAGTGTGTCTCAGTATGTCTCTGTGTGTCTCATTATGTCTATGTGTGTCTCGTGTGTCTCAGTGTGTCTCAGTGTGTCTCAGTGTGTCTCTAGGTGTCTCAGTGTGTCTCAGTGTGTCTCAGTGTGTCTCTGTGTGTCTCTGTGTGTCTCTAAGTGTCTCTAAGTGTCTCTAAGTGTCTCATTATGTCTATGTGTGTCTCTGTGTGTCTCAGTGTGTCTCAGTGTGTCTCTAAGTGTCTCTAGGTGTCTTGGTGTGTCTCGGTGTGTCTCGGTGTGTCTCAGTGTGTCTCTAAGTGTCTCTAGGTGTCTCAGTGTGTCTCTAAGTGTCTCTAAGTGTCTCTAAGTGTCTCTAGGTGTCTCAGTGTGTCTCAGTGTGTCTTATTATGTCTATGTGTGTCTCTGTGTGTCTCAGTGTATCTCAGTGTGTCTCTAAGTGTCTCTAGGTGTCTCGGTGTGTCTCGGTGTGTCTCGGTGTGTCTCGGTGTGTCTCTAAGTGTCTCTATGTGTCTCTATGTGTCTCTGTGTGTCTCTGTGTGTCTCAGTGTGTCCTAGACAGTAAAACAGACAGTACACCAGTATGTGGACCACCAGTCTGTCTCCACACACAATAGCCTGGAGGGGGAGAGCAGCACAGTGGGGGCCGCTGACTTGACTGATGGCTTTTTTGATTAAAAGGAATTAATTGCTGAACGATTTAATACCCTGTTTCTAATGTGTCTCTAGCGACTGTGTGATTTAGCTGCATGTCCTGCTGACATGTGGAATAGCAGACATTATGATGTCAGAGCAGTCAGAGCAGCTTTCATTGTGAATGTGCTGGTAAGCAACTAGCAACTACCCCCAATCTACTCTCCTCTTCTCCATCTTTAATGGAGAGGAATACCTTCTTGACCTCAATACTGGCTGACCTTTTTTTACCCTCCAAAGGCATGCACAGAGAGAGATTTGTCCCATATTGTTGGAGGTTACACTATTTTAAACCCATTTTTAGAAAACAAAGGCTGTGATTTAGCCCCCCTCCACAATTTATAATCACCTTAGGCTATCACTATGGGAGAGAGAGAGAGAGAGAGAGAGAGAGAGAGAGAGAGAGAGAGAGAGAGAGAGAGAGAGAGAGAGAGAATAAGGGAGATGTAGAGAGAGTACCATGTACTGTTTCAGTGCCTGTTTGTTGGGATAGAGTGGATCATTTGGAGAGAGAGAGAGACAGATAGAGAGGTCTGGTACAGTACTGTATAAGCCAGCTCTTTCATGCCTTCCCGATTAGGGAGGAAGTGAACGTGTGGTGACTGCACCCACAATTAGGGCAGGGGAGGATTAGTGCTTGCCTGCCTGAGTGGGAAGGTGGTTGGGGGCTGTTTTTTGTTTGTGTACTTACTGCTTGCCGCTGTGTATTGTGTTGTGATGGAGCAAGATTTCTCCCACCATGTTTTCAAAAATAGCAACAGCACATCAAGCTAATGGAGAAAAAATTAAGGAGAGGGTCCAACCATTTTATTTAGAGTTTGTATGTGTGTATGTGTGCGTGTGTGTGTGTTCACAGATGCTTGTAATTCCAACTCCAAATCTCTAGTTCTACCTGCCCATTGCATTTAAGCCAATTCTCTTCTAGCTGGCTCTCGCAGACCTAGAAATGTCTCCACTACTAAGTATTTTATTTAAATTTCATTTCAATTTCCTGGTGAAGCTGGGAGCACAAGGGGAGACTTCGTGTTAGTGTTGTGATGAGTTTAAGGCAGTTAAAAGCTTGTGGCCATGCTGACACTATGAGATGTGTTGGTCAGCTGGAGCAGACAGGCTACGTGCTGGCTGGGGTTTTCCTTAGAAACTACCTCTCGTGAGTGTGTGTTCACTGTGTGTGTGTACGTGTGTGCACTGTGTGTATGCATGTCCGCACAAGCGTGTGGGTGTGCGTCTGGCCTGTCTCTTTCAGTTAGTTGTCGTTCATCCCTGCAGCAGCAGCCCTCTCCAGTGTATTCGGTGGTAGACATATTACTCTGAATACCCCCTGTTCTCCAGCCCAGCCCAGTACTCCACGGCAGGATGGCAGGCTCGCCATACTTTCCTTCTCCTCTTCTATTCCCCTGGTCACACACAGAGTATAAGAGCTTTTCAGAGGTGGGGAGGTGTGGCTCGCACCGGGACTCCCCTCTCCTCCTCTCTTCCTCTCCTCCTCTCTTCCTCTCCTCCGCTTTCCTCCTCCACTCAGAATCATGGTGCGTGCACTCAGTGGTAAACCAATTTCATTTTCATATGTTTTCAAATTTTTATCCAATCACAGCGTCTCTCTGAGGTTCCTGAAGCCACAGGGTACCTTTATTGGTCCTAATTAAGGATCTGTGATTTAATTCCTGTAATTCAATAGAGATGAGGGTTGGTTGGCACTAGAGGCTGGAGGCTGGGGCTGGTAAATGGCTTCTACACCGCAGACCCCCAGATGGGGGAGTTGTTAAGGACAGTAGGGGGGCTGGGATACAGAGGGTAGTGTGATGGGCCCGTATTCAAAAAGTGTCTCACTGTACTAGGTGTGCTGATTATATCCTCCTTGTCCATATGATCGTATTCATTTATGATCTCAAAGAAAAATCTGATCCTAGATCAGCACTTTTACTCTTAGATGCTTTGTGAATACAGACCCTGATCTCCACCTGGTGAGGAATGTAGACTTTATGTTGGAGGGCACAGGTAGGGACACCCAGGACAGTAATGTTTTTGTGGGCCTCAAGCTGTCCCTTCCTTCCTGGCTCCTCTTCTCTCATCCTGCAAGCTGTCCCCTGAGTAGTTACTGTCACTCTGGCACTGGCTGCATCCTAAATGGTACGCTATGCCTTTTATAGTGCATTACTTTTTACTTTTGAAAGCAGTACACTATAAAGGTGAATAGAGTGCCATTTGGGACACAGTCACTGACTCTGAGCTGTCAGTCAGAAAGCCATCAGAAAACACGCCGGCCTCAGAGGCAGTGTCACTGTCACAAACAGATCTGTCTGTCTGACTGTCTGGGCTTTGATCAAGTCTGGAGTCTGAAAGCTGATCTGCTTCCACACACTTTCTCTCTCATTGTTCTAATTCACATTTGTCTCACTGCCAACAGAACTGGAGTGAGTGGTTTGTCTTGTTAGTTTGTTTTCATAAGTGGGTGCTTATATCACACTGGCTGTGGCTGAATAAACGACATTGTCTGTGACTGTGGGTTCTGGATGAAAAATATAGTTTTGAATTCTCAAGAGTGTCTGGAAAGGGAAATTAGCAGATCTTGGGTTGTTATCTACCCAATCTCTCTCTGACTGGAGGACTGATATGTAACCTCCAGTAGCACTCAGTAAAGACTCCAGTAAATGGGGGATTCTTATAAAACCAACTCAGACCCCTTGACTTTTTCCACATTTTGTTACGTTACAGCCTTATTCTAAAATGTATTAAATAAATAAAAATCCTCAGCAATCAACACACAATACCCCATAATGGCAAAGCGAAAACAGGTTTTTAGACAGTTTTGCAAATGTAAAAAAATGAAATAGCTTATTTACATAAGTAAATAATTGAGCTCAGGTGCATTCTGTTTCCATTGATCATCTTTGAGATGTTCCTACAACTTGATTGGAGTCCACCTGTGGTAAATTCAATTGATTGGACAGGATTTGGAAAGGCACACACCTGTCTATATAAGGTCCCACAGTTGACAGTGCATGTCAGAGCAAAAACCAAGACATGAGGTCGAAGGAATTGTCAGTAGAGCTTCAAGACAGGATTGTTTTGAGGTACAGATCTGGGGAAGGGTACCCAAAATGTTTTGCAGCATTGAAGGTCCCCAACAACACAGTGGCCTCCATCATTCTTAAATGGAAGAAGTTTGGAACCACCAAGACTCTGAGCTATCGGGGCTATCGGGGGAGAAGGGCCGTGGTCAGGGAGGTGACCAAGAACCCGATGATCACTCTAACAGAGCTCCAGAGTTCCTCTGTGGAGATGGGAGAACCTTCCAGAAAACCAACCATCTCTGCAGCACTCCACCAATCAGGCCTTTATGGAAGAGTAGCCAGATGGAAGCCACTCCTCAGTAAAAGGCACACGACAGTCCGCTTGGAGTTTGCCAAAAGGCACCTAAAGATTCTCAGACCATGAGAAACAAAACTCTGGTCTGATGAAACCAAGATTGAACTCTTTTGCCTGAATGCCAAGCATCACGTCTGGAGGAAACCTGGCACCATCCCTACCGTGAAGCATGGTGGTGGCAGCATCATTCTGTGGGGATGTTTTTCAATAGCAGGAACTTGGAGACTAGTCAGGATTGAGGCAAAGATGAACAAGTACAGAGAGATCCTTAATGAAAACCTGCTCCAGAGCGCTCTGGACCTCAGACTGGGGCGAAGGTTCAACTTCCAACAGGACAACGACCCAAAGCACACAGCCAATACAACGCAGGAGTGGCTTCGGGACAAGTCTGTGAATGTCCTTGAGTGGCCCAGCCAGAGCCGGACATCTCTGGAGAGACCTGAAAATAGCTGTGCAGCAACGCTCCCCATCCAACCTGACAGAGCGTCTGAGGAGAGGATCTGCAGAGAAGAATGGGAGAAATTCCCTAAATACAGGTGTGCCAAGCTGCCAAAGGTGCTTCGACAAAATACTATGTAAAGGGTCTGAATAGTTATGTAAATGTGATATTTTTGTTTTTTCTGCTAAAATGTATAAAAACATGTTTTTGCTTTGTCATTATGGGGTACTATGTGTATATTGATGAGGGGAAAAAACGATTTAATTAATTTCACAATTGGCCCAGCGTCATCCGGGTTATGGTTTTGGTCGGGATAGGCCATCATTGTAAATAAGAATTTGTTATTAACTTGCCTAGTTAAATAAAAAATACAAAAATAAAAATCACTAAGAAGAGAAGCTCAAAGATGGCTACAAGGTAAGCTAGTATTTTCTCTTTCATTATGTTTAAATATGATAATTGTTTTAGCACCACATTTACCCATTTTAGATTATAATTACTGTAATTGTGTAATACTATGGTAATGGGAACTGATTAATATGAAAACACACGAGAGCCTGCAAGCTAACTTGTGTGTGTCGTCAGTTGGATGGTATTTCCTCCGACACGTTGGTGCGGCTGGTTTCGTGTTAAGGAGAGCAGTGTGTCAAGAAGCAGTGCGGCTTGGCAGGGTCGTGTTTCTGAGGACGCATGGCTCTTGACCTTCGCCTCTCCGGAGTCCATAGGGGAGTTGCAGCGATGAGACACAGACTGTAACTACCAATTGGATACCATGAAATTGGTGATAAAAAGGGGTAAAGTTATAAATAAAAAATTTAAACGCGCTGAAAATCTAAATGTTATATTTTTGGTTAAAATATTGTTGCAATAACTCTCCTGAATCTTAGGAGATTAAAGAAATTTGCAACATTTTCACGTTTCTTCTAACTTTATAAGTGTTACGGTAATGAGATTATTGTATGCATGGTCTTGTTATATTTAATTTTAGAAAATGTTTAATTTAACATAGACAATAATTTGAGATGGAATTTTATCCATTACAAAATAAAATAAAAAGAAGAAACCCGCACACTGCTCTTGCTAGTATCACTGCTCGTCAATAAGCTTTACGTATCGGCCTCAAGGCCTTCATCTAATTTGGTCACATTAGATGTCGAGAGTCTATATACCAGCATTCCCCATATGGGGCGGGCAGGCAGACCCAGCTCACTATTTGAGAGAACGAGATAATAACAAATACCCACCAACAAACGTTATTCTAGAGCTGGCTGAATATGTTTTGACGTATACTGTAACTGTTTCAGGTGTGATGAGGAATACTACCTCCAAACGAATGGAACATCGATGGGCTCCACATTCGCTCCGAGCTATGCTAACCTTCATGTGGGTCATTTTGAAGAACGTTTTGTTAACAATGACAACGAAAATCTATTTTTGAATAAAGTCCTGAAGTGGTATCGATATATTGACGACATCTTTTGCATATGGGGAGGAACGGGAGAAGAGCTGTCAGACTTTACGGCATTACTCAATGACATTGACCCCAATCTCAAATTCCCTATTGAATGTGACACTAAACGTGTTTATTACCTAGATATGTGGATTGAGAAATCAAATGGAGCCCTGTTTATAACTCTGTATAGAAAAGAAACGGAGGCTGTAATCATCATCAAACCTGAAATAGTTACAGTATACGTCAAAACATATTCAGCCAGCTCTAGAATACTATATTACAGGGGTACAGCTTCCACCCTGAGCCATTAAGAAGAGGACTTCCAAGAAGCCAGTTTTTCAGACTGCGCCGTATTAGCCACTCGACAGAGGATTATCTAGAAAAATCAGCGGAGATGGGCAATAGGGTTCTAAAAAGAGGCTACACTCTCCACAATGTGTGGATGAAACACCTAATTTGGCATTAGGGAAAACACGAGATGAACTGGTACAAAAAATACCCACTAGAAGAACACTCTGTAAGTGGGAGATTTTGTCAAGAAACACTGGCATATTTTATCATCGGACACAGCTTTGCCGGCTGAATTTAAGAATCCACCACTTATTATAGGAGGGGTCGCAATTTACGCGATAAATTGGTCCATGCCAACAGCCAGCCACAAATGAAAATCAGCCCGGCTCTTTTACGCCCTCTTCCGAATGGTAGCTACAAATGCAGAGGTTGCGCACAGCGTAACAACATGATGAAGTGTGAATATATCTGCCACCCACACACAGGAAAACGGTTCCAAATAAATGACATTATTACGTGCTCTACCACCCATGTTATCTCCATGATTAAATGTCCATGTGGGCTGTGTTATGTAGGTAAAACCTCTCGTTCTCTCAAACAGAGAATTAGTGAACATACAAGTTAAATCGGGAGAAACGACAGGGATTATCCAGTCGCAGTACATTTTAATGACCGAAAACATCTCTACCTTTTAGATTTTGTGGCATAGAGAAAGTTAAGATATCAGACAGGGGAGGTGATATAAATAATACTCTGAGCAAAATAGTGTTTTGGGGGATTTTCACCCTCCAGACATTATTTCCTAACGGTCTTAATGATGAAATGCCTATGTATGTTCTGTTGTAAATGTGAACATGAATGAATGCCCCCATTTCAGATTACTCTGACGTTTTTCTTGCGTTGTACCCGATGATTTATGAAAACTTGCTTGATGGGTCGATGTCCTCATTGTGGTTTTACAGACATGTTTAATACGTTTTATGTACACACTTTATTAGAATATATAGGAAATTCACATTGTTATATTTGGTAACACTTACTTATTTTCCCTCCAGTCCTACCCCATTCGATGCATTGAACGGCTGTGGGTGGAGCTATGTCTACATAAGGGTGCTAATAAAACTAAAATTGAGTCTGATACATACAGTTGAAGTCGGAAGTTTACATACACTTAGGTTGGAGTCATTAAAACTCGTTTTTCAACCACTCCACAAATTTCTTGTTAACAAACTATAGTTTTGGCAAGTCCGTTAGGACATCTACTTTGTGCATGACACAAGTCATTTTTCCAACAATTGTTTACAGACAGATTATTTCACTTATAATTCACTGTATCAGAAGTTTACATACACTAAGTTGACTGTGCCTTTAAACAGCTTGGAAAATTACAGAAAATTATGTAATGGCTTTAAAAGCTTCTGATAGGCTAATTGACATCATTTGATTCAATTGGAGGTGTACCTGTGGATGTATTTCAAGGCCTACCTTCAAACTCAGTGCCTCTTTGCTTGACATCATGGGAAAATCTAAAGAAATCAGCCAAGGCCTCAGAAAAAAATTGTAGACCTCCACAAGTCTGGTTCATCCTTGGGAGCAATTTCCAAATGCCCGAAGGTACCACATTCATCTGTACAAACAATAGTACGCAAGTATAAACACCATGGGACCATGCAGCCGTCATACCGCTCAGGAAGGAGACGCGTTCTGTCTCCTTGAGATGAACGTACTTTGGTGAGAAAAATGCAAATCAATCCCAGAACAACAGCAAAGGACCTTGTGAAGATGCTGGAGGAAACAGGTACAAAAGTATCTATATCCAAAGTAAAACGAGTCCTATATCGACATAACCTGAAAGGCTGCTCAGGAAGGAAGAAGCCACTGCTCCAAAACTGCCATAAAAAAAGCCATACCACGGTTTGCAACTGCACATGGGGACAAAGATCGTACTTTTTGGAGAAATGTCCTCTGGTCTGATGAAACAAAAATAGAACTGTTTGGCCATAATGACCATTGTTATGTTTGGAGGAAAAAGGGGGAGGCTTGCAAGCCGAAGAACACCATCCCAACCGTGGAACACGGAGGTGGCAGCATCATGTGGGGGTGCTTTGCTAAACAATTTAAACAATTTAAAGGCATTGCTACCAAATACCAATTGAGTGTATGTAAACTTCTGACCCACTGGGAATGTGATGAAAGAAATAAAAGCTGAAATAAATCATTCTCTACTATTATTCCGATATTTCACATTCTTAAAATAAAGTGGTGATCCTAACTTTTTATTAGGATTAAATGTCAGGAATTGTGAAAAACAGAGTTTAAATGTATTTGGTTAAGGTGTATGCAAACTTCAGACTTCAACTGTAAAGCTTGTTAAAGAGCAGTGATACTATCAAGAGCAGTGTGCGGGTTTCTTCTTTTTCTCATCTTATTCAACTGTTCCATGAACCTGCAACTAAGATAGCTCAGAAGTGCGAGTTTTTGAATCCATTACAAAATGTAAAAAAATTGTCTTGACCAAGAGTATTACCAAGTATTATCAAGAATAATACCAAGTTCGTGAGAATCACCCAAATGAGGTGAGATCAGGAGGGTAATTATAGTCTGTGCCCCGTCTGTACTGTAGCACCACCACCCCTCCAGCCAGCCAGCTAGCCAGCCAGGGTAGGAGGACTCTAGTGAGTGATGTACTGTGGAGTGTGCTGTAGTATACTGCGCTTCTCAGCTATGCTCAAGGCTGGCCCAGGCCATGGGTCTGGGAAGGCGTGCTGGGAGCAGCCCAGACAGGAAGGGGACGAGGGCCAGACAGAGGGAAAGCAGCAGGGGAGTCTAGGCTGTGCCCAGGAGGCAGGTGATGCAGCGATACACTGATGGAGATGGGGAGGGACAGGTTATCTCATGCAGCTAGGGCCTGCCCAGTCACAGTTGAGCTCAGCTTCTTGTCACAGCATAGACAGAGAGGGAGAGATGGCCGATTTGACAGTTGGCAGGGAGAGAGAGGCCTGGCTAGCAGTGTCTCATCCTGTCCCCAGACTGGAGAGTCCAGCTCTGTTTGGCCCCTGTCCGTTGTGACGCATGCAGCCTTGTGTACTAGGTCTAGCTATACCCAGAGCTGACCACTTAGCCAGCCAACCAGCAAACTTTAATTATGCTTGGTGACAGAAATAGCATTTTGGTTTTCCAGAATTTCTCCTTAGCCTTTTACTAGTGGACTAAATCAGGATCACACACACAATGTTTCTTGGTAGTCTTAAACAAATCTATTTGAAACAAAAGTATACACCTCACACACATGCTGCTGGGCTTAACAGAAAGACGACACCTGTACCATGTCAGATACAGTGCATTCGGAAAGTATTCACACCCCTTGATTTTTTCCACGTTTTGTTACGTTACAGCCTTATTCTAAAATTGATCAAATTGTTTTTTCCCCCCTCAACAATCTACACACAATACCCCCTAATGACAAAGCAATAAACAAAAAAAACATTTTTTCAAATGTTTAAAAAAACTCAAATATTTAATTTACAGAAGTATTCAGACCCTTTACTCAGTACTTTGTTGAAGCACCGTTGACAGTGATTACAGCCTCAAGTCTTCTTGAGTATGACGCTACAAGCTTGGCACACCTGTATTAGGGGAGTTTCTCCCATTCTTCTCTGCAGATCCTCTCAAGCCTCTGCCTTTTGACAAACTGCAAGCGGGCTGTCATGTGCCTTTTACTGAGGAGTGGCTTTCGTCTGGCCACTCTACCATAAAGGCCTGATTGCTGGACGTTCTACCATAAAGGCCTGATTGGTGGACTGCTGCAGAAATGGTTGTCCTTCTGGAAGGTTCTCCCATCTCCACAGAGGAACTCTGGAGCTCTGTCAGAGTGACCTTTGGGTTCTTGGTCACCTCCCTGACCAAGGCCCTTCTCCCCCGATTGCTCAGTTTGGCTGGGTGGCCAGCTCTAGGAAGAGTCTTGGTGGTTCCGAACCTCTTCCATTTAAGAATGATGGAGGCCACTGGGGAAGGGCACCACTTTTTTGGTACCCTTCCCCAGATCTGTGCCTTGACACAATCCTGTCTCTGAGCTCTACGGGCAATTCCTTCGACCTCATGGCTTGGTTTTTGCTCTGACATGCACTGTCAACTGTGGGACCTTATATAGACAGGTGTGGGCCTTTCCAAATCATGTCCAATCAAGTGAATTTACAACAGATGGACTTCAATCAAGTTGTACAGTAGAAACATCTCAAGGATGATCAATGGAAAAAGGATGCACCTGAGCAAAATTTAGAGTCTCATAGCAAAGGGTCTGATTACTTATGTCAATAAAGTATTTCTGTTGTTTATTTTTAATACATTTGCAAACATTTCTGTAAACCTGTTTTCACTCATTCGCTCATTATCCCATTGATGAGGATTTTTATTTATTAAATCCATTATAGAATAAGGCTGTAACGTAACAACATGTGGAACAAGGGAAGAGGTCTGGATACTTTCACAAGGTACTGTGTAGAGTTGAAATGTATTCCATTTGGAGTTTGCATCCCAATATTACACTTTATATACATCACAGAAGACTGAAATATAACAAAACCGTTTGACATAGAAACACATAAAAAATAATAATAATGCTTATAAATATTAATAACATTCTACCCATGAGGCCACTAGTGAGCAATTTGGTCATTTGACTGCAGGAAAGGGCTACCTGACAAAATTTGAATTTGATGAATAATTTTCTCTGAATTGTGGAATCAACACACTTTATTCAGATACTTCTGTTCCTAGTGCGTCACTAGGGGCGTCACCCTCTCTCTCTCTCTCTCTCTCTCTCTCTCTCTCTCTCTCTCTCTGGCCATATGCTTCCTGCTGCTCCTATCCTTCAGGGTGTCAGGATGTGGATGGGTGAAGCTCCTCTGAACAGCATGGCGGAGGCGCTCGGCGCAACAGGACACCCTCATTATGAAAGACGTCTCACAAAAGAGATGTGGAGGCAAAACAAGCCAGCTGAGTGCAGTGTTTAGAGTCGGGGTGAGCTGTATAAAAGGCACTCTCACAAAAGACAAAACACTCACCCCTCTCGCTTCTGCTTTTTTTGTTGACACAGGATTTTTTAAGTAAATACTTTAACTAATTAACAAAGTAATTAGGCCCAACAAATTGATTGTGGGAACATTTTCGATTGCTCTTAGTGGTACTCCATCCCTGTCAAGGATAAATTCCCTGTCTCCAGGTCACCAGAAGAGAAGTTAAGTTGTAGTCCTCACTCTCCAGTGGATCGTTGATTCAGCTAAACAAAGCTGGAATTTACATTTATTCTCATCCTGGCATTTGAGAATTTGAGGAAGAAGTGAGGAGCACTACCCCCAGTTAAAATAGTGTGGGAAATAAAGGATTTTGTATCTGAACTAGTGATGGGGGAATACATGTAAACAGTTCCATATTGCAAGAGCTTGTTCTCCATCTTATTTTAAATAGGGAGCCAATATGTTTTCAGCACTTTAATTTCCATGACTGATCAAAACAAATTTTCTCATGGCTCTCTCTTGTCCCTTTGCAGCAGACATATGGTATGCAATGTTTGGAGCATGGAATCGCAATAAAATCACAGTATTCAATCGCAATACATATACAATTGTGCAAATCCCAATACATATCATATTGGCCCCTAAGTGTCATGATAATGTCATATCATGAGGTCCCTGGCAATTCCCTGCTCGAATCTGAATGTGTGTGTGTGTGTGACTGACCATGCTTTTATGTGTGTGATATAGAGGTTTATGGGGCTGTTTGTGTGCCCCTGAACACCTTGCACTTTCCTTGATAGCTGTTCATAGATCATTGGGCTCTTAGTAATGGTCTGGAGAGCAGAATGTTCCCAGTTGTCTATGATAATCTAGCTACAGAAATTAGCAAGGTCTCCTAGCATTTCCAGGCCTCCGTCACCATCGATCCATTACATTTATGTTGTGAGGCTTGCTTTCAAATGGCCAGAGCAGAATTCAAAGTCTGCCCTTGACAATCAGTAATCTATACTGTCTGAATTAGTGATCAGGCTCCCTCTCATTCTCAGTCACCAACTGAATGAAAGGCTAAGTGGAGGATATGTTCATTAGAATTGGGGAAACTTGCTTAGAAATTGTTTATTTTGCTCCAGGAGTTAGGTAACCGTCATTGTTCAATGTCTGAAGATCCTGGACATTTTCGGGGTGTCGTTTTTTAAATCAGAGGACTTAGTAAAGGCCTTGTGCTCATTTAATGTAACATATAGCAAAGCTACCAACACTTTCTACACTGTGTAAGTAATGACCTTGGTTTCACTACAGTCAGTTATTCAGGGAAAAACAGAAAGTCATTCAATTCAATTCAACCTATTATGTTTTCGGAAATTGTGCTACGAATGTTATTAGGGGGTGATGTATGAATATATTTCTGTTACACAATGGCTTTTCAAATGTATTCATTGCAATACACAAACCCCTAAATCTCCTTGAAATGTTTTGTTGTTTTTGGATAAAAAAATGCCTTCCATTTAATGTCTCTATGTATTCCACATGGAACCAGAGCTGATGTTGGTCTTTCGCAGCATATTGGCTTATTCTTGATTATTCTATAGGTGTAATATCAAAACAATTACATTATGCCAATCATTTTAGGGTTTTAAAACGTCATGTTGTTGACGTCTGGATGACGATGATACCATAACAGCTGAAATCTTTGGTCAGTTGTGCATTATCCTTACTGATGGTTTGGATTGGGGAGGGGAAGTTGTCCTAAATCTGTACCTAGGGAATCTTAACCCCAAAGTGGAGAGAGGTGGAGGAGCGGAGTAGGGAGATGGAAAGGGACAGAGTGGCCAGGAAGGAGGAATTCAGTGTGACACAGTGCTCCCTCTCTCTCTCTCTAACTAATGAAATCCCCAGCCCAGTCAGTCCCATGTAGCGTGGAAGGAAGCTAGCACTGCAGCAGATGTAGTGCTATGTTAAACTTTATGTCGCTTGAAAATGGCTTCCGTTCCAAGTGCATTCAAGACTGAGATGGTCTGACTTTAAAATGATCTGCTTTATGGGGCTGTTATCAGGGTGATACGCCTTAAAGATGCAGTCCCTGTGTATTACACAGGATTCTCTACCGTCTGTCTGCCAGGTGGAGCTAAATTGATGTGTACAGATCAACAGGGTAATGTCCTTCTCAATGTCATTGGTACCATACCTGCCCTCTCAATTGATTTTCTCTGTAACACCTTATGAGACTAAAACTGACATTTAGACACCACGATCACACTAACAGGTTTCTCACGGCTCGGAAGGAAAGTACTGTTGTCATTTTCATCCACAATGTTAAAGTAGCTAATGGAGAGGACAAAGATTGTGTGAGTGTGAGTGTGTGTGAGTGTGTGTGCCTGCGTTTGTATGTGCATGTCTCTGGCTGTGTGTGTGTTACCGCCCAGAGAGAGATTGCATTTGATTGAGGGGGTTTGTGCTGGCTGGCTGGCTGGTGTGTTTCATTGTGCCGGTGTTTCCTTCCTTCCTCTGGCTCCCTCAGTGAGTTGGTTGGTGTGCCAAGCATGGCAGCCCAGCTAATGCTAAGTCTGGCTACGCTCCATTAGCTGGTCGGGGCCTTAAACAGGAGGCTGACGTCACCGCTAGTACTGGGGGATATAGGATAGGTAGACAGGAGGGGAGGAGGGGGGAGAGGGGGGAGGGGAGGAGGAGGGAGGAGGTCGGGTGCTCTGTGGCATCTGATTTATGTCCTTATTGTCCCTCCCTAGGAACACCCTCTCTCTCTTCCTCTCTCCCTCTCTATCTCCATTTCTCTCTCTCTCTCTCTCTCTCTCTCTCTCTCTCTCTCTCTCTCTCTCTCTCTCTCTCTCTCTCTCTCTCTCTCTCTCTCTCTCTCTCTCTCTCTCTCTCTCTCTCCCGTTCTCTCTCTCTCTCCATCCTGCGGGAGAGTGAGTGACAGAGCGAACTAATGAACGAGAGAAGAGAACAAGCAGAGGAGAGAAAGAGAGAAGGGTAAAGAGCAACACAATAAAGCGATAGAATAAAGGGGTTCTGGCATAGAGCCTGGATATATTAGAAACTTTACCCAGAGTTTATTAGTCTCATTGGAAATTCCCTTTGATGGTGTTGCCATGGACACTTAACCCCCTGTGAATGGTGTTGTTGGCGTGTAGTCAGAGGCTGTGGTTGATTGCCAGCCATGACTGTTGTTGGCTTTATAGTGGAGCTGAATCATCTGGAGCCCTGTAAGAAAACAACTGTTGACGTTAAAGTCCTTCATCGTCTGGAAAGTGTAGTGATCACGATGACCCCTTCAGAGGATGACCATCACGCCAGTCTGAGTCAGATATGTTGGCCATGAGGTCATGCATGAGGATGGCAACATATTTTTCTTGTGTATACTTTCCAACGGCTTCACCTGTGGTTTAATTGTGCTGGTGTGTGTGTGTGTGTGTGTGTGCGGGCACGCATGCGTGTTAGTGTGTGTATGCGTGTGTTAGTGTGCGTTTTTTTATGTGTGTGCGTGTGCGCCTGTGTGTGTGTGTGTGTTAAGATGCTGTAGTATCAGAGCAGAGGGTGGTGTGAATGGCCACACTAACACCAGCTTAGCACCCACACACCATACACTACACACACATTGTTGATGAAGAAAGGAAATTCTATCCTGTAAAAACCTATGAACCTGAGGAGTCAGAATCAGAATCCCCAACCTAGAGAGGGATATCTCATGTTTCACATGTCATGGACAGTAGCTTTAAGCTGCAGCCACCACACCTGGTGATGCTATCATGTCATTCTCCATGTATCAGCAGTGAACCTCCAGAGAAAAAGACCTGGTCATACATTGAATCACTTGCTATTTAAATCCTACATACATTTACACAAGGTTTTTTTTCCTGTTCTTTTGTGATAGGCTTTAGTCTTCAAGAAACGATGAGCACGATGCATGAAACAACACAACACCTGAAGAAGAAAAACACCTTAGTCTATATTCATGATAAAAGGCTAGATTCATTAGCTCACACATATCACATGCTTTCAAGATCTTATAAAAAACTGGACATCCTAACACAAAATGATATAAATTACCCCCGTTATGGTCTATGCGGTTCAATTTAATGTGCTTGTAATGATAAATGATTGTGGTTGTGAATCCAGCGTGGACCTGAGTGCAGTCGGAGGGAGAAGCAGCACTCTTAGAACAATTGCAGGAGGGCATCCCAAATGGCACCCTATTCCCTACATAGGGCCCTAATCAAAAGTAGTGAACTATGTAGGGAATATGGTGGTATTGGGGCCGCTGCCAGCTGTCTCCAGAGGCTGTGGCCATTAGTCAATACATTACAGACTAATTAGTTTCTGCTTCTGTGGCTCTATTTGAAGCGCTTCACACAGGTGTAATGAAAATGTATTGCAGCTGTTGATCTGAGAAGAAAAGGAAGTAGAAGATTCAGTAGATTGAGATTAGAATGCAGGGTTTCCATCTGGCGCTCGCAGGGATATGTAAACTTAGCTATCTTGACCAGTAGAAGGATTGTGCTGTGTGTGTGTGTGTGTGTGTGTGTGTGTGTGTGTGTGTGTGTGTGTGTGTGTGTGTGTGTGTGTGTGCGTGCGCGTGCGTGCGTGCGTGCGTGCGTGTGTGTGGGAACATGCGTGCAGTTCATACTGTAACAAGCATTGTTAAAGTGCCAATTAGCTGCTACCTATCAATATTTGACTTCCTTCAGATACTTAATATGAACCCGCCTTATTTGGAATTCATGAAATGAAATGCTTGAGTACTCTTAACAAGACCTTGCAGAGGGAGGGAGCAGCTAAATTAACCTGACCATAATCAACCTTAGCCATGCTACAGCGTTCCCTTCCTCTCCTCGTCTCTCCCCTCCTCTCCCCTCTCTGTTTCTAGTTGAATTTACTGGTGGTACAGCCAGTAACACATCTAACAGGTCCTACTCCTTATCAGACTAATCCGTCTGTGTGAGTGTGTGTGTAATGATCTTGTAATGATCTTGTAATGTGTTGCTTGGTACTGTCGGGATGCTCAGAGTGGTGGTACAGTACGTAGGTGTGTTAATAACATAAGCATACCAGGTGGGTAGACAGACAGGCAGAGCCCCAGACAGAGACACAGACAGAGACACAGGCAGAGCCTCAGACAGAGCCCCAGACAGAGCCCCAGACAGAGCCCCAGACAGAGCCCCAGACAGAGACACAGACAGAGCCCCAGACAGAGCCCCAGACAGAGCCCCAGACAGAGCCCCAGACAGAGCCCCAGACAGAGACACAGACAGAGCCACAGACAGAGCCCCAGACACAGACAGAGACACAGACAGAGACACAGACAGAGACACAGACAGAGCCCCTCCAGAGGGAAATCACTGAGCGGACTACTGAGTCATCTCTTTGTTCTCTTCTTTTGTCTGCATTTTACCTGCCAGCTAGTTCTTTTCTTCCTCCTTTAAAAAACGTCTCGGCTCTTACACTTCAGGTTTACCTATTAGAAGGGGCTAGGCCTCTCTTTCATGCCATTGTGTGTGGATCAAGGCAGTCAGGCGGCTCTCTTTGTTGGCAGACAACACACAGGCTATTTGTTTTGTCTGCTGGAATGAGAGGTCAGAGCGAGAGGGAGAACAGGGAATTGGAAACGCTTGTGCATTCGCAATGGCAATGAACACAGAAGACAGAGAGGGAGTGACAGAAAACAAGAGAGAGAAAAGGAGAGAGAGGGAAGGAGAGGGAGGGGAAGAGGAAACGGAGATGATGGGTGGGGTTGGAGAGTGGAGACGGAGAGGCAGTCAGAGATGGGTGAGGGAAAGACGGAGAGAGGGGTGTGATGTGAGAGAGGAGTGGGAGGAGGGGGAGTGAAATATGGAGAGGGGATGGCGAAAATGAGGCAAATCAGTCTCAGCCGAGGATACGGGCAATTAGAATAAAATTAGCTGGACCTTGGCAAAGGCTAGGGCACACAGTGGGGCATGGAGAGATGAGAGGAGGGGGTAGGACAGGGAGAAGAGTAGAATATCCTGGTGATTAAAAGTAAATGATGAGGGGAGAGCGAGGCAGAGGGGCAGAGAGACAGGGTCACTTGAGCCTGGAGGGAGAGAGGTGAGAGGGGGTCTGACAGTAATGAGATCAAACCCTCCCTCCTCTCCCTCTTTCCCTTCTCTCCCTCTCTCCCACCACTGCCCAGACGACTCACCCTCACAGTCCTCTCTCTCTCTCTCTCTCTCTCTCTCTCTCTCTCTCTCTCTCTCTCTCTCTCTCTCGCTCTCTCTCTCTCTCTCTCTCTCTTTCTCTCAGTACGTCTTTCTCTTTCTTTCCTTTATTATTTCCACCCCCTCTCCCGTTAACCGTATCCCTATGCTCTGCCTCCCTCTTGTCTCTGTATTAAAGGTCAAATCAGCTGATTGTACAGTGAAACATAATGTTGTTGTTAGGAAGAATCATTACTGAGCAGCTGGTTTATATATGGACGGTAAACAATGTGTATTTATCGCCAGGTGTAAACAAAACGAATGAATCAACTGTTTGGCATTGAGAGGCTGGATCACTCCCTCCCCAGCCCTTAACTCAGTACTGAGATAATGAGATGATATGTTATGACCAGGGACCAGTACGTTTCTCTCTGTAAACTAAAGCGTGTGTGTGTGTGTGTGTGTGTGTGTGTGTGTGTGTGTGTGCGTGTGCGTGTGCGTGTGCGTGTGCGTGTGTGTGTGTGTGTATGTGTGTGTGTACGTGTTTGGCCACATAATAACAGGCATGCAAATGACTCTTAAAAAATCCCATCAGTGTTGTGATCTAACCTCACAGAGGACCACAGAGAGAAATCCCCAGGATGCGAAAGTCTGTCAGTCAATCAGTCCAACAGAGCACAGTTCCTTTGTGAGAGACAGAGGCAGAGGCAGGCTATGGCTGATCTCTTGATGCCCAGGCAGGGATGATGGTTATGGGAACACAGAGAGTAGCCCAGGGGATGTCCTCTTTACTGGGCTGGCTCCTCTAGCCTAGTGGGGGAGGAGAGGGGGTCTCAGATTGATAATCAGATCTGGTCCTCACTAATGGGCAGCAGTGGCAGCCCTGATCTATTTACTGTGTGTAGCTAGGCATCAGAACACCGCCTGGGGGACACACAGTTCCCCCTGCTCCACATACACACACACGCACCCCTCCCACATGCTTTCATAGAATAGTGATGAGCCACCTGTTGGAGTCCCACCAAGGGACCTTTCAGAGTGCACCAGGCCTGTTGTGTGGCCTTCCTTCCTCCCTCTCTCTCTCTCTCTCTCTCTCTCTCTCTTTTCTCTAATTCCCTTGCTGACTGGCCATTTATTGTTTATCATAAAGCTGCTCCGAGCATATTATATATGTGTCTCATAGTGTAATGTATAATGCATAATGAACCAATGACACATTTCAATGACACATCTCTTTCTCCCCGTTTCAGGGCCTTGTGTCTGGGGAGGCTTTCTCAAGTTTTTAGCCACTCACACCCGTGGGTTAATATTTTTCTATTTGAAAAGAGCTTTGTGCGAGTGGAGAGAGAGTGAAGCCCCCTAGAAGAGCAGCAGAGCAGTTAATCAGCTTCTCCCTGTGACGTCCGTCCTGAATGGCTAGAGATATCATCCTGTCTTCTTACTGAGGCAGCCGGGCTAACACCAATATGCCAAGAATCAACAGGCAATCATGCAGAACATACAGAGAGAGAGCTCAGCCAGGAGGGAGGAGGAGAAATCCACCAACCAAAGTACCTCCCAGACACTAGACTCATAGAAGCCCTAGATACGCACCTTCATTACAAACCTTAGCAGTTTCCACTTAAATTAGCATGCAGTCTAAGATTATAATCATTTTTATTAACACAGTTTGAGATTTTTTTAAAAGTTTTGCTCATTTTCAGAATATTTTCCCTACCTCTGTGGAAGTGGAGGCTGGGGAGGATGAGGCTGTTTCTGGACCTATCAGTAGTGGCCCTGGAGGACTACAGGATATCAGAAGACCTGGGAGAAAGCAGGCTGCTGAGGCCCACTCCACACAGACACACAGACAGACTCCACACAGACATACAGACAGACTCCACACATACACACAGACAGACACCACACAGACACACCCCACACAGACACACAGACAGACTCCATACAGACACACAGACAGACTCCACACAGACACACAGACAGACCCCACAGAGACACACAGATAGACCCCACACAGACATGCAGACAGACCCCACATAGACACACAGACAGACCCCAAACAGACACAGACAGACCCCACACATACATACAGACAAACGCCACATATACACACAGACAGACCCCACACAGACAGACCCCACACAGACGTGCAGACAGACCCCACACAGACGTGCAGAGAAACCCCACACAGACACACAGACAGACTGTGTGGTCAGAGCCCAGAGAGAAAGCAAACCAAGAGAGACGGTAACACTACACACAGACAGCCAGAGAGAAAGCAAACCAAGAGAGACGGTAACACTACAGACAGACAGCCAGAGAGAAAGCAAACAGAGAAAGACGGTAACACTACAGAGAGAAAGCAAACCGAGAGAGACGGTAACACTACAGACAGACAGCCAGAGAGAAAATGTGGGAATGTAGGCTAAGGGAGGGAAGGTAGGCAGAAAGAGAGTGTATGTGTAGGTGGAGATGTCTACAGGGTATGTGTAGGTGGAGATGTCTACAGGGTATGTGTAGGTGGAGATGTTTACAGGGTATGTGTAGGTGGAGATGTTTACAGGTTATGTGTAGGTGGAGATGTTTACAGGTTATGTGTAGGTGGAGATGTTTACAGGATATGTGTAGGTTGAGATGTCTACAGTGTAGGTGGAGATGTCTATAAGATATGTGTTGGATGGAGATGACCACAGGATATGTCTAGGTGGAGATGTTTACAGGGTATGTGTAGGTGGAGATGTTTACAGGATATGTGTAGGTGGAGATGATTACAGGACATGTGTAGGTGGAGATGTTTACAGGGTATGTGTAGGTGGAGATGTTTACAGGATATGTGTAGGTGGAGATGATTACAGGACATGTGTAGGTGGAGATGTCTTCAGGATATGTGTAGGTGGAGATGTTTACAGAATATGTGTAGGTGGAGATGACTACAGGATATGTGTAGGTGGAGATGTTTACAGGGTATGTGTAGGTGGAGATGACTACAGGATATGTGTAGGTGGAGATGTTTACAGGATATGTGTAGGTGGAGATGT
>QNTS01001251.1:60145-83016 GCA_003317085.1 Hucho hucho
CCAGAATGACAAAGCGAATACAGTAAAAAAAAAATCTGCACATTTATAAAAAAATTTAATACCTTATTTAAATAAGTATTCAGACCCTTTGCTATGAGACTCGAAATGGAGCTTAGGTGCATCTTGTTTCCATTGATCATCCTTGAGATGTTTCTACAACCTAATTGGAGCCCACCTGTAGTAAATTCAATTGATTGGACATGATTTGGAAAGGCACACACCTGTCTATATAAGGTCCCACAGTTGACAGTGCATGTCAGAGCAAACACCAAGCCATGAGGTTGAAGGAATTGTCTGTAGAGCTCCGAGACAGGATTGTGTCGAGGCACAGATCTGGGGAGGGGTAAGAAAAAAATGTCTTCAGCATTGAAGGTCTCCAAGAACACAGTGGCCTCCATCATTCTTAAATGGAAGAAGTTTGGAACTACCAAGACACTTCCTAGAGCTGGCTGCCCGGCCAAACTGACCAATCGGGGGGAAAAGTGCCTTGGCCAGGCAGGTGACCAAGATGTTATTTTATTTTATAAGGGTCTCTTTTAGTCCTCATTTGGACTAATCTTCCAAGAGTCCTTAAACATTAAAATACAATTTATAATACAATCTCATTATCACATATAAGATAACACACTGATACAAACAGACCTAACAGACTGACATATTGACCAGATAAATACTCTGAAAAGAGTCTGAAAAGTCTGAAAAGATAGATTGATTCCTTCATCTACCATAGTCCTGCACAACCTTCCAATTGATTATATTTAAATGGTCCTAAAGTATTGTTTAAATTTATATATTGAAAGGTTTCTGGTTTGCTCAAATAAATTATATATTTTTTTATTGCTCTGAATCAAAATGTTATTTAGCCTATTTCTCTTTTCTGTCTGGATAACACGTAGATGGTGTACAATTCCTAGCATTTACTGAGTGTTTGTCTGTTACCAACTGAATACTGTTGTGAATGGAGTTTGGACGTTTTAAATGGTGTACATTGTGAAATAAAATAAGCATGTTTTTTTTCAATTATCTTGTTGATTGATGAGCATGACTACAACAGAAGAACCATATCTCCACCTTAAAACAATCCTTGCTGCTTTGTTCTGTGCAATCTGCAGCCTCCTAATTTCACCTGCTGATGCATTTCCCCAGCTCTTCTCCCCGATTGCTCAGTTTGGTCGGGCAGCCAGCTCTAGGAAGAGTTTTGGTAGTTCCAAACTTCTTCCATTTAAGAATGATGGAGGCCACTGTGTTCTTGGGGACCTTCAATGCTTCAGAAATGTTTTGGTACCCTGTTCTGTGGTCTGGGGAAGGGTACTTCTGTTGTAGTCATGCACAGAACACTAGTTCACCTGACTCCCAATTAATGCTTGGGTTGTTTGCTTAAGAATCTTTCCCGGTAAATATTTAGCTATCCTTCTGATCATGCATGCAGTTGAACTTTTTATTTTTACATAGGTTAGTTATTTGAGATGACCATGATAAACAGTTGTCTAGCTGCACCCCTAGTAGTTTGGTTTTTGACACTTCCTCAATTTGTACTCCCCCATACTTAATTGTATCCCATGTTGTGTTGGCCTTTTCCTGGTGGAACAGACCAACCTAACCTTCATTTTCTTTGTGTTCAAAACAAGTTTGTTCTGGCAAACTCACTCGCTGATATTTCCCAGATCTACTTGTAAAGCTTGCTGTACCTGTTGAACCGATTGTCTTGCTGTATAAATTGTAGTATAAATCTGAAAATATAATAGCTTGAGTTTCAGATAAGGCACAAGGAAAGTCGTTGGTATATATTATGTAAAGATGTGGCCCAAGGCAGCTGCCATGCAGTATTCCACGGTTTAAACTGCAAGAAAATGACCCATTTATATAGGGACATTTTTTGGAGTTTCCTGTCAGTTAGATATGACTGTACCCAATTCAATGCTGCTTCCATAAACCCATAATGCAATAATTTTGTCCAAATGATTTCATGATCCACTAAATCAAATGCTGCACCAAACTCAAAAAATAGTACACCCACAAACCTACCATTATCCATAGCATTGAGCCACTGGTCAGTCATGTCAACCAATGCAGTGGTAGTGGAATGATTTTTTGCGATAAACATGCTGATTGGCTGTGATCAGATCATTATTTTTCCATGTTCTCCCATATTTGTCTACTCACAATACCCTCCAATATCTTACTGAGTGAAGGGAGAAGACTAATTGGTTGACAATTGGCAGGAGTAATGGGTTCTTTGCTGTCTTTCCGGATTGGACACAGTTTAGCATGCTTCCATACATTTGGAAATGTCCCCTTTTCCAGTGACCTATTAAATATATATTTCAAGAACCTGATGGTCACTCTGACAGAGCTCCAGAGTTCCTCTGTAGAACCTTCCAGCAAGACAACCACCTCTGCAGCACTACTCCAATCAGTCCTTTATGGTCGAGTGGCCAGACGGAAGCCACTCCTCATTAAAAGGCACATGACAGCCCGCTTGGAGTTTGCCAAAAGGCACTTAACGGACTCTTTGACCATGAGAAACAAGATTCTCTGGTCTGATGAAACCAAGATTGAACACTTTGGCCTAAATGCCAAGCGTCCCTATGGTATGGTGAAGCATGGTGGTGGCAGCATCATGCTGTGGGGAGGTTTTTCAGTGGCAGGGACTGGGTAACTAGTCAGGATTGAGGGAATGATGAATGGAGCAAAGTACAGAGAGATCCTTGATGAAAACCTGCTCCAGAGTGCTCAGGACCTCAGACTGGGGCAAAGGTTCACCTTCTAACAGGACAACGACCCTAAGCACACAGCCAATACAACGCAGGAGTGGCTTCGGGACAAGTCTCTGAATGTCCTTGAGTGGCCCAGCCAGAGCTTGAGAGGATCTGCGGGGAAGAATGGGTGAAACTCCCCAAATACACGTGTGCCAAGTTTGTAGCGTCATACCCAAGAAGACTCGAGGCTGTAATCGCTGTCAAAGGTGCTTCAACAAAGTACTGAGTAAGGGTCTGAATACTTATCTAAATGTGATATTTCAGTTGTTGTATTTTTAATACATTTGCACAAATTTCTAAAAACTTGTTTTTGCTTTGTCATTATGGGGTATTGTGCATAGATTGATGAGGATTCTTTTTTAGATCCATTTTAAAATAAGCTTGTAACGTAATGATTATAAAGTCTGAATACTTTCCGAATTCACTGTAAATAGGCGTTGAAAGCATAAGGCTAAAGTTATAAGTAATGCAAGAAAACAAAACACCCACATGCTGCACACACCTATAAATGTATACACATGAACTGACAGATTGTGTGATGACAGCAGAGTCAGGGAAGCCACAAGCTTGACAACTCATCCATTCATATATTCATACTGCATTGTGCCGGCCAACCTACAGTATATGCTGTATGTACACAATGCACAGATCAATGTACTCTAGAAATCATTCCTGTTGGACGTGGATGTTTGTAAATGACGTGTAAACCCTGTCTTCTAGTGTAGGGACTGGAGGCTGAGAGAGAGAGTTCTACGTCTGGTTAGTGTGTCATACGTAGGTATGCTTGCTACCTGCCTTCCTGAATGGGCAGAAACCTGCATGAAACTGGCTTAGCCACTATCAGGCAAGCACCACCCCCAGTCATCAGCCCTCCCTCTCACTCTGCAGGGCTGTTGGGGGGGAGATAAGGGAATGGACACCCCTCCATCCGTCCCTTTTCCATACCCCATCCCTCCATCCCCACCTTCCCTCGCTTCTTATCCACTCTCATAGGTCTTATAGGGACAGAGACATGAACGTGTAGCTACACAGAGCGGCATTTATATTCTTTTTAAATTGTCTGTGATTTTTCCATTGAGATAAGTGTTCTGGAAACATCTGTTTCGTGGCTGGAAGGTAGAGGCTTGAGTTGTGTAGTGGTACACTGGCAGGCAATGGCGATAGAGGAAGAGAGAGTGAATGAGAGAGAGATAGGAGAGGAGAGGGGGAGGGAGAGGGGGGGGGGGTTTATTTTGTGTTCAATTATCCTTTTCTTTGTGAATTTTAATGTGTGCTTGGGGTTATTGTCTTGCTGGAAGATCCACTTCCGGCCAAATGTCATCCTCCTGGCAGAGGCAAACTGATTTTTGGAAAAAATGTCCTGGTACTTGTTGCCATTGACCTTAAATAGGACCTCAGGATCAGCGGAAGCAAAATAGCCCAATGACATCAAAGATCCACCACCATATTTTACAGTAGGGAGGAAGTATTTCTGCATATGCATTGTTTTAAAGGCCAAACGCACCATTGGGTAGCAGAAAGGTGTTGGTTCAAATCCTCTAGCTGACTAGGTGAAGAATCTGTAGATGTGACCTTGAGCAAGGCTCCTGTAAATCGCTCTGGATTAGTCTGCTAAATGACTGAAATGTAAATGTATTATTTATTTATTTTGCACTTATCAAGGGATTCAATACTTTTGGATCCCACTGTAGGTGTGGGTCAGTAGTCTTATATCGAGGCGATTGATAACTAACTGGTCGCGCGATTTTCTAGCAACGACATCGAGTCACCATCAGTCAATACTTATAAAAATGTAAATTCTGAAAACGCTTCCCAGCTAGCACATTTAGTTCCTTGGAAGTTGTGAGAACGCACGTTTTTGGTTTCCCATTGGTTCTGGGAACGAAGGCAGAAGTTTCCTGACTGGTAAAACTGAACGTTTTTTAAACGTTCAGAGAACTGAAGTGAAAAATGTTCCTCTTCCAGGACCGTACCTTTTTAGGTTGCAGGGAGGTTCTGAGAACATTATACTATGGTTCCCTGAAAGTTTTCCTGGGAGGTTTTATTAATGTTCTGAGAATGGAAATTATAGGTTATTTTGAGTTTTTTAATAACTTATTTAAAACTTTCCCTGAATGTTTTTATAAAACTATTAATAACACTGCTAGCTCAGTTTGGGTTAAGTGTTTTGAACTCCAAGCACAGATAGGACACATAGAAATTAATTTTCTTAGGCATTAATCATACAAACTTTATTGTGGCACAGTGTCAGTGACATTCAAACATATGATCTTCTGTTTTCTAATTAGTCTACTGCACCACCAGGATGGAGCTAGGATGCAATGCTTTTTAACTCATACAAAGCTGTTCATTTTAGTTCATTCAACAGACCCCATTTCAAAGGAAACAAGCACTCATTAAGATCAGGCCAATTAGTGGGTGGGTCAACACACCTGATCACACTTAACAAGATAGAGAACAGAGAGAGTTTTGTTTAGGCTGTTACCTTTTTCAATAACATTTTGAACGTTTACTAATGTTTTCTTGTGGTTTTATGGAAAGTTTTCTTAATCTTCTGAGAACATGACTTTAAATAGAACCATGAGGAAACCTGTAGGAAGCATTATGCTGAAGTACAAAAATTCCCATAGAAGAAACAAACATTCTCTGAACAATTTGAAAACATTCCCATTGTCAAACCAGTTGGAAAACAAACCTAGAATATTACAAAAAATGCTATTAAATATACAAATAATTTACTTTTAGGAAGCGTTATGTTAAAGTAATGAAATACCAAGAAAATAACATTATTTTTTCAAGTTCCTTAAATGTGCTGAGAATGTTCCAAAGCCAAGCAACTATCCTGCACCATTCCCAGAACGTTGTGGGAAGGCTGTATGCAAAATAACCACAGGACAACCATGCTTTCACCAAGCTTTAAGAAACATGGTTCTCAGAACGGTATGTGCTAGCTGGGTTACATGTACCTATGTTTGTCCTGTACAACTGTGGTCCTTCCGTAGGCTGCTGAAATTCATACTTTTAATAAAAAACACTTTTTCCTCATTTGTGTTGCTCAACTCAGTGCTTTTAATGCGCTTGTGCCAATTTAATGTCAGTTTACGTAGTACGCCAGTTGAGCGACATAAATTAGGAAAAAGTCAGTGGTTGTATTCGATAAAAGTTTTAGTTAAAAGTAAGAATTTCAGCACAGGTATGCGTTTTCTGAATTGACATTTTTACAAGTAACGATGGGTGGTAACTCAATGTTCTTGCTAGTAAATCGCGAGACCAGTTATCAGGCTACTCAACTCCGCATCGATATAAGAGAACGGAGTTGAGCGTTCCTCAGCTAGTAGTAAACATGTGTCCACGTTATGTATGGATGTTTGTGTATGTTTCCAGTAGTATTGGCCTGTTTTTACACATTACTATATTCTATATGTGTGCTTTGTTTGCTGACACGGTGGTGGTGTTTTAGGACTATGAAGGCTGAGGGCTCTGATGGTAATTGATTAGCAATGGTTTTCAAAGTTTTAAAAACAATTCTAATAAATGCAACATTTGGACAATGGATGAAGATACTCAAAATATTTTTGGGTGGGAATTCAGGTATTCAATATATTGTACAATGTCACAGTTTTTTTCATAGAATGCACTCACAGTATACATTTTCTAATGGTATTAGGTATTTAAAAATATATAAAACGTTTATATAAAGACAATGATGTGACTCATTTGCATACATTCACGGGGTGTATTTGCATATATGAATATATTAACATAAAGGGTGGGACAGGGCTGTCTAGACCTGCAGTACCTGCACTCACCTGTGCTGTCTAGAATGCCTTAATAATGAACTGTTGTTGTCACTTTACATTTACATTTTAGTAATTTAGCAGACACTCTTATCCAGAGCGATTTACGTTCGGTTGCATAATTCAACAATTGTGTAAATAGCAGGATACCCTCAGATTAAAAATCAGCAGGCTTGGCTCTAGATTACACCTATCTATACATACTTACATTGTTTGTGAGATCAGACATAATATCACTATAATCCAAATGATTATTTTCGTAATTTCATTGAAATGACGTGGAAACAACATTGATTCAACCAGTGTGTGCCCAGTGGGTCCCCTCCCCTCCTCTCCTCTCATAATCAAAGGGCTCGGTGTCCTGGGGAATAGGGCCAGTGTTAAGAGGGTGTCCTAGGGAATAGGGCCAGTGTTAGGATGGTGTCCTGGGGAATAGGGCCAGTGTTAGGATGGTGTCCTGGGGAATAGGGCCAGTGTTAGGATGATGTCCTGGGGAATAGGGCCAGTGTTAGGAGGGTGTCCTGGGGAATAGGGCCAGTGTTAGGAGGGTGTCCTGGGGAATAGGGCCAGTGTTAGGATGATGTCCTGGGGAATAGGGCCAGTGTTAGGATGGTATCCTGGGGAATAGGGCCAGTGTTAGGAGGGTGTCCTGGGGAATAGGGCCAGTCTTAGGATGGTGTCCTGGGGAATAGGGCCAGTGTTAGGAGGGTGTCCTGGGGAATAGGGTCAGTGTTAGGAGGGGTAACAGGAGCTTGCCTATTACAGTCAGAACACTGTTTAAACCAAGACAAAATGTTTCATTCTCCACTACACTATTGACAAGAATGCATTCTCCAGCAGCTGTAGTAGAAGTGTTGAGGAGGATTCAACAGAGCTGATCACATGGATCAGCCAGAACCACAACTAGTTCCCTTCTCTCTCTCTCTCTGTCTCGCTCTCTCTCTCTCAAGGGACTTGGTTCCTGTGTACAGGGCTGTGGAACTGAGCACCAGACCCTCTCTCTGAGCTGCTGTCTGTCGCTCACCCAGTGTCAGCCTCTCCCCTCTCCTCTCTTCTCCCCTCTTCCCTGCCCCTCTCCTTTCCTTTCCCATCCCCTTTCCTCTCCTACCCTTCCCTCTCTTCCAGGTTCATTGTGGATGCTCAGCAGCACAGTCCCTTCCTGCTTCCCTCATATCTGTCTCTTCCCTGTCGCCCACTTTTTAAAAATGAACAAACCTGATTGAGCGAATGCCTCTGTAAATGAATGATTTCTTAAGGACTGGGCCAACACCATCCACAGGGTAAAGCTTATTATCGGCCTGTACATGCCACGCCACAGGGGGGAGAGGTGTGTGTTTGTGCGCGTTTGTGTGCGAGTGTCGGGGATGGTGGTGTATTTCCATAATAATCGGGCACATTATGGCGTCTGAGACAGAGGGCTTCCTGTCACACTGCTTTTATAACAGAGCAGTTAGCATTCTTCCTCCATGTATAAAAATGTATAATTCTGATAAGATTAATTGAAATGCCTAAGTATACAGAGAGGTAGAAGATGAGCAGAGAGAGAGAGAGAGAGAGCGTGGGGGGACGGGGGGATGGAAGAGGGATAATGAGAGAACATATTTATTAGCAAAGTGTGTGTTTTCAGGCCTGTGCTTCAGACATAGCTACAGTACTTCAGAGAGTAAAGGAGTCTAAAGCTCCTGCAGGTCTTTCCTCTGGGTACAGAGTACAGACCAGACTGCCTTGAATTGAAAACAGCATCTCCCTAACTCTTCCTCCCTAAGAAAGCTGAGCAGAGAACTTTGCACACCAAACCGATAAATAAGGTGCAGGGCCTCTGACACAAAAGCCTCACCCCAATTTCCAATGATCTTGAGGAGATCAGATTGCCTTAAGTCATTTTATTTTCTGCATTATCTCTTCCTGGACCATCTTTTTGTCTAACATTCTAAGACGCATGGTTCCTGTATTTTTGAAGGACGAACAGAGAATCTCCAGGGGAAAAAACAACATGACGATACAAAAGCAGTTCGACCAGTGTGTCTGGGCATTCATTAAAAATAGATCATATTTCTTGATTGCTTCGACATGGTGCTGATGTCTGCAATAGTCTTCTAGACAGCCACGGGACCTTCAGATGACATTTGTCACAAGAGGCTTAAATCACCATATACATTATCCTATAGCTACACAATAGTAATTCCTTGTTCATAGAATTGTGTTTGAGTCATCGGCTATCATGATGTCCATACTCACTGTGTGTGGATAGAGAACATGCCGTATGCAAGAGAACAATAGATGTATCTTAGTTTAGATGTATCTTAGTAGTTTAATCACAGGAATAAACTTAATCAAAACCCCACATTTGTAAATGTACAGTATAAGTCATAAAGGGAAACTATGTTCAGTTACTGATAGTGAAGGGGGGATGAACGATGGAATGACAAAATGAGAGAGGAGCGTTAGGAAGAGCGGAGTTGAGGGATCTGGAGACCGATGAAGCGAGAGAGGGAGGAGAGGAAGAGATGTAGGAGGAGAAGGTATTCCCTGGCACCCATTTCTAGCTCCAACCGACTGGCGGTGAGAGGAGGGGGAGAGATGGAGAGAAAGAGAGAAATAGAAAGTGAGAGAGGATTGAAGATGGCATGTTTGAGTGCTGTCTCTCATTAGAGGGTGCTGTCAGGGGCCACAAAGAAGGACTGGTGGGACCCCTCCTCCCCCTCATCTTTTACCTCCCCCACCCCCTCTCCATTGGCCCCTGAGATAAATCCTGGGAGGGGAGATGATTAATGAGCAATAGCAAGATGAACAGGAGCCAGGCCCTGTGTGCAGCTATGAAAGATGATGCATGCCCTGTTATAAATAAAAACATGGAAAAGTGTAACTATAAAACAATAACACCCAATGCAAAACAAGTGAGCAGTTTTCAGTTTTTCTTTAGTTTTATTTGCAAAATAGCATCACAAAGCAGCAGGGCTTTTTTCCTTTGTGGGGAGTTTTTTTTGAATATTGTTTTTTTATTTCAGAAGAATAGAGGTGGTAGAAGCGAATGTACTGTGCAATCACTGTTTTTTTGCACAAATACTCTGCTGCTACTGTTTATTATCTAACCTGTTGCCTAGTAACTTTTCCTAGTTATATGTACACATCTACCTCAATTACCTCGTACCCTTGAACATCGACTCACTACTGGTATCCCCATGAATACAGTGCCTTCACTTTTTCCACATTTTGTTACCTTACAACCTCATTCTAAAATGTAAATCCTCATCAATCTACAAACAATACTCCATAATTACAAAGCGAAAACAGCAATTTAGAACATTTTGCAAATGTATATTAAAAAAAAAAAAAAAAACTGAAATACCCTATTTAAATAAGTATTCAGACCCTTGGCTATGAAACTCAAAATTGAGATCGGGTGCATCCTGTTTCCATTGATCATCCTTGAGATGTTTCTACAACTTGATTGGAGTCCACCTGTGGTAAATTCAATTGATTGGACATGATTTGGAAAGGCACACACCTGTTTATATAAGGTCCCCCAGTTGACAGTATATGTCAGAGCAAAAACCAAGTCATGAGGTCGAAGGAATTGTCCATAAAGCTCCGAGACAGGATTGTGTCGAGGCACAGATCTGGGGAAGGGTACCAAAAACTTCCTGCAGCATTGAAGGTCCCCAAGAACACAGTGGCCTCAATCATCCTTAAATGGAAGACGTTTGGAACCACCAAGACTCTTCCTAGAACTGGCTGCCCGGCCAAACTGAGCAATCGGGGGAGAAGGGCCTTGGTCAGGGAGGTGACCAAGAACCCGATGGTCACTCTGACAGAGCTCCAGAGTTCCTCTGTGGAGATGGGAGAACCTTCCAAAAGGACAACCATCTCTGCAGCACTCCACCAATCAGGCCTTTATGGTAGACTGGCCAGACGGAAGCCATTCCTTAGTAAAAGGCACATGACAGCCCGCATGGAGTTTGCCAAAAGGCACCTAAAGACTCTCAGACCGTGAGAAACAAGATTCTCCGCTCTGATGAAACCAAGATTGAACTCTTTGGCCTGAATGCCAAGCGTCACGTCTGGAGGAAACATGGCACCATCCCTACGTAGAAGCATGGTGGTGTCAACATCAAATTGTGGGGATGTTTTTCAGCAGCAGGGACTGAGAGACTAGTCAGGATCAAGGGAATGATGAACGGGGCAAAGTACAGAGAGATCCTTGATGAAAACATGCTCCAGAGCGCTCAGGACCTCAGACTGGGGCGAAGGTTCACCTTCCAACAGGACAACGACCCTAAGCACACAGCCAAGACAACGCAGGAGTGGCTTCGGGACAATTGGCCCAGCCAGAACCAGGACTTGAACCCGATCGAACATCTCTGGAGAGACTTCAAAATAACTGTGCAGCAACGCTCCCCATCCAACCTGACGAAGCTTGAGAGGGTCTTTAGAGAAGAATGGGAGAAACTCCCCAAATATAGGTGTGCCAAGCTTGTAGCGTCATACCCAAGAAGACTCAAGGCTGTAATCGCTGCCAAAGGTGCTTCCTCAAAGTACTGAGTAAAGGGTCTGAATACTTATGTAAATGTCATATTTCAGTTTTTTTCTTTTTACATTTGCAAAAATGTCAAAACTTTTTTTTGCTTTGTCATTATGGGGCATTGTGTGTAGATTTATGAGGGGGAAAATAATTTTATCAATTTTAGAATAAGGCTGTAACGTAACAAAATGTGGAAAAAGTCAAGGGGTCTGAATACATTCCGAATGCACTGTAGAGCCAAGTTATTACTCATTGTGTATTATTACTTTTCTTATTATTACATTTTATTACGAAATAGTTTTCTATTCGTTCTCTATTTTGTTTCTCTCTACATGGTTGGGAAGGTCCTGTAAGTAAGCATTTCACTGTTAGTCTACACCTGTTGTTCATGATGCATGTGACAAATAAAAGGAGTCTTTCCCATTCATTGTGGAAGCACCCAACACTATACACGTCAACTACTACAGCAAGTGAAATCACTGCAACATTTAACAAAGAGCTGCAGTTAGTTTCAGAGTGGGTGGCAAGGAATAAGCTCATCCTAAATATTTCAAAAACGAAAAGCATTGTATTTGGGACAAATCCTTCACTAAACCCTGAACCTCAACAAAATCCTGTAATGAATAATGTGGAAATTGAGCAAGTTGAGGTGACTAAACTGCTTGGTGTAACCCTGGATTGTAAACTGTCATGGTCACAACATATTGATTCAACGGTAGCTAAGATGGGGAGAAGTCTGTCCATAATAAAGCACTGCTCTGCTTTCTTAACAACGTGTGAGTACAGAATGTATAAGAATTCTAGAATAAGAGTGTTAGGTACAGCCAAGTTGTATACTTCTATCTGTTAATGTTTTAACATTGTACTCCAAATGCCCCGTCTGACAAATAAAACTGGAAAAGCATATTATCAATAGTTACATAATATCATTATATTGTATCTTTATTAAGCAACAGGCTGCGGTCTGTTGGAGGGAGGATGAATTATGAATAGAATATAAGGGAAGATCTCTTCTTCCCCCAAGGGACAACACACCACAAATAATTTCACTGGATGAATGAGAGATAAGAAAGCTGCCTCAGCCTTTATATTGTACACACACACGCATGTACACACACGCATGTACACACACACACACACACACACACACACACCAGTTCTATATGTAATTTACTCTGTGGTAGAAGTGTCACTTTCACTGCCTACTCACAACGCACAGTGTTCATTGGGAGAAATGTACGCTGAAAATGTGTTTTGTTCATTGTCAAACTGTGCATAGGAACGCAGAGAAACCCATAAAGACGTTTTGTCATCTGAAGTCACTAGTGCATTTCTGTCTCGCAGTAGATGTACTGTATGTCAAGACTCTTTGTACATCTCTAAAATGAGTCCCACAGCAGAAACTTTGACAAACAATTATTTCTCTCTCTCTCTTCTCTCTCTTCTCTCTCTTCTCTCTCTGTGATCCAGGCCACAGAATGGTTCGATGATCTTGTACAACAGGAAGAAGGTGAAGTACAGAAAAGATGGCTACTGCTGGAAGAAGAGGAAAGATGGGAAGACCACGCGGGAGGATCACATGAAGCTCAAAGTCCAGGGAGTGGAGGTAAGGAACGAGGGAGGGAAGAAGAGATGGAGGGATGGATGGGACCTGGCCCGACCTGGACAAGACAAACCCAGGCTGACACTACGTTGTCTTCCCCTGGCTGTAAGAGAGAGACAGCCAGCTACATGCTGAAGTTGGGTCCTAGCCCTGCTATCTCCCAGGAGCCACGCGGAGCGGGGAAACAATGCAGCACAACAATAGTTGTTACCTGGGAAGGCAGCGGAGTGGAACCGATTGTTTGTACCTTATTAAGGGTCTGGATGTTGCCTTTTCTCCACAGAGACTACATTCATCTTCTTTCCTCCCTCACTAGCTAGTAAACACCATGCTGAGCCCGACCCTGTATCGTGCCCCCCTCCTCACTCCTCTCCATGCCACCTCACCCCCTAACCAGCAGGCACAACGCAGGCCCAGTCCCAACCGGGTTCACCCTGGCCCAGCCTGGGTTAGTGGTGCAGAGCTGGCACGCTGGTTGATTTATCAGCAGTCACACACATGAAAAGCGGCTCCCACGAACCTAGGGCCAGACTCACTCCACTCGCTTTGTTTTGTATACCCCTGAATTTGGGGTTTTGTGGTTTTGTTTCTCTCGCCTGCTTAGACTTAGGCATTGGTGCCAGGGGCACAGGAGTGTGGATGGGTAGAAGCTGTCCACACAGGGCTCTGCTCTGTGTTTGTTCTGCTCTACAGGACTGTCACTCAGTTGAAATAGCTGAATGTTGTCTGTGTCTGCGCGTGCAACTCTCTGATAACTTGGTCTGGACATTCGTTTTTTTTCATATTGTCTGACAGTATTAATGTCACTCTTTGTGAGAATGCTAAGCCTACATGTAAGATATAATTCTGCCTGCGGCGCTCAGTTCAGGAATTAGTTCTTTGTGATCTGAAAGTCAAACACTTCCATGTCAAATACATCTAGTCTGATTTGCTGTTTTGGTACATATGCAATGATCTCACTGTGATCTCACTCATTTGAACCCCTTCCATATGCCATTAGTGAGGTTCAACTTTAGATGGTCACATTATGCAGATAAAGCAAGCATGTGACTCAAAAACACACCTCTTTCTGTAGTCACACTGTTCATAATGCTTCCTGTGTGTGAGAGAGATGGTTGAGTAGAGGACACTACTCCTCTGACAGCTCTCCCTGGGATTCCCTATGGAAAACTGCTTCAGGCTAATTGCTGTGGGCTGAGGAGGCATCTCCAGGAGTGAAGGTGAATTCAGCAGAGATCAGCTAGAAACCTATTCAGGCTGTAGAACCACAGGGAACATAGCTTCCACAACATGTCAACATGTACAGAGGACACAATGTGCGTGTGTTACCTCCCAGGCATGTTTGACCTGAGTCATGGTGTCAGAGTGTGTGTGTGTGTGTGTGTGTGTGTGTGTGTGTGTGTGTGTGTGTGTGTGTGTGTGTGTGTGTGTGTGTGTGTGTGTGTGTGTGTGTGTGTGTGTGTGTGTGTGTGTGTGTGTGTGTGTGTGTGTGTGTGTGTGTGTGTGCATCCATGTACACGTGTGTGACCCCGTGCAGTCCCCTGACAGACAGAGAGGATGGGTGTTCCATCAAATGCTCTACAGCCCTGGACAGAACAGGACAAGATCTGTGATCCATCAGTCCTCTACAGCCCTGTTCACTGTAAACACAAATAAATGGCCTGACCTTAGCATTCAGCACTGGGACAGGACAGTACAAGTACAGTATAGAACAGTACAGGGTTTCCCAAAGGTCCTGGCCCCCCGGGTGCAGGTTTTGGTGTTTTGCCCTGGCACTACACAGCTGATTTAAATAACCAACTCATCATCAAGCTTTGATTATTTTAATCAGCTGTGTAGAAAGGGTTCTACATGGAACTCAAATGGTTATTCTACCTGGAACCAAAAAGGGTTCTCCTATTGGGACAGCCAAAGAACCCATTTGGAACCCTTTTTTCTAAGAGTGACCAGGGTTTCCTAAGGAACTAAAAAGGGTTCTTAAAAGGGTTCCCCTATGGGGACAGCCAAATAACCCTTTTAGGTTCTAGGTAGCACCTTTCTTTCTAAGAGTGTATGGTACAGACAGGGCAGGAGGACTCCAGGGGAGAATGTGCTGCAGGGAATGGCTCAAACTCAGCCATTCTGGTTAGATTAGTTATTTATACACCACTCACACTGGATGTATTTTTCTTATAGGTCCCCAAAGATGAACTCCTGTAAAATGAATTCTAGTAAGACACAAATAACAGCTAGCTGTAAAAGTTGACTGCTACATTATTTCAGACCATTGAACCTTATTGGGATGACAGTAGTGCTCAGAGAGGCAGAGCGGAAAGACGGGGAAAAACTAGAATACTGTAACGTTGTACACACACTTAGTACACACAAACACACACACACATTGTACACACACACACTTAGTACACACAAACACACACACACACACACACACACATTGTACACACAGTGCACACAAACACACACATTGTACACAGGCACGCGCACACAGACACACACACACACACACACACACACACACACACACACACACACACACACAGAGAGTCCTCCAGAGAGTTTAAGACTCTACTATACAGCGGTAGCCTCTGTTCACTCTAAACATTCTCCTCTCTCCAGCCAGACAGGGCCTGTTAGAAGCTGGGGTTGTTACACAGGCTTGAGTTAGCGAACAGAGAAGACAAGTGTTGTGTGTGGTTCAGGCTAGTTGTGCTCAGTGGCTCCAGTGAGGAGAGGGGAGAGGAGAGGGGAGGCATGGGCCCAACAGCGCAGCGGGAGTGGATGTCAGCGCGTGCCGTGCTGCTGTCCTGTCTGCTTCAGAGCGCTGGCTCAGCAGGCCATGTAAACTATGGCTCCCTTCTCTCTCTCTTTCCACCTATCTCTCCCTCTTCTCTCTCTCTCTCTCTCTCTCTCTCCCTCCCTCCCTCCCTCCCACTATCTCTTTCTCTCTCTGGTCCATTCCAGTCTCACTACCTCTCTCCCCCCTCAATCCCTCAATCTCTCGCTCTTGGTCCCTCCATACTACTTTCCTCCTACTCTCCTCCCCTCTTCCCCTCCTCCCCTCCAACCTCTCAGCCACAGTCCAGATGGACAGAACCTTGAGAACTGGACGGTAATGCTCCCTGTTCCCTAGAATTGGAGCGCGGGGCATGTTGCGGCATTAGCGCTTAACAGGCCGTGAAATAGCAGCCTGCCTCTCTGACACCTCCCCCATCACTCCAGGTGAGCTGGCCAGACGGCGGGATAAATGAGCAAAGACACCCCCCCCCCCACACACTCATTTACCCAGAATGCATCAGGCTTGGGCACCTGAGGAGAGATGTCAGTCTGTGATAGCTTTCTACTCTTCTTACTTCATATCTGTTGAGTTCTACTTGTCCTGCTGCTCAGCTCAACTCCTCTATGCCATTCCAACAAAAAAACACTCTTGGTGTGTCCCAATACTGTTTTGGACTTTGGAGGTGGAAATACAAAAGTGCCATTTCCCATTACTGTTGGCCAGACATGCACCTGAGGTATAGGCCCAATAGAGCAGTTTTTATCTCAGTATCAAATCAGTTATGCATAATAATTAAGTACCTTACTGTGATTGTTTCCAATCAAAATGGTTAAAAAAAACTCAGAGGTGACCTCTTTTATGCACAAATAAAGACTGATTGATCAATTGTGCAAAGATGTTTTGCACAGGTGCAGAAGAGGTTCAAATTCAGTGGAATAATTTGTATCAGCTGTGACCAAATGTTTGAATTTTGTTTGTCATGATTTACTCAACTGAGTTTTGTGTCTTTTGTAGAGTTGTGTTTACTGTTTTGCTCAAAATGTGCTTAGCATTTGTGTTGTGTGTGAAAGCAACAATTTTGTTCTCGTTAGGTTATGATGAAGATCAAGAGGACCCCAGTTTCATTAAAAGTGACTTAGCAATCAAGAAAAACTATAACTAATTTATGTCACCAGGCAGGCCAAAACTCCATCCCACCAAAACAGGCTGAAATTTCAGGCGTTCTTTTCAAACAGCTCTTACACTAAAAGGGAATTATCATCTTGTTCACAATTTCACAGTATTATTCCAACCTCATAATGTGGAAATATATATATAAAACACAAGAACATCACGTTTTTGACTGCACTGGGTCTCTAAAGTATGATGTCATTGAGCGTTTTAAACACAGGTTGAGCATAGCAATAGCATCTCCTGGCTTCTCCCAGTGTAATAGCGGACACACTCTGGTCTGGTCCAGCCAAGAGGCACAGATTAACATTAACACAGTCCAACTGATCCTTGATCCGGTCTTGTCTGGTGAGATTAAAGCCATCACCAACTCACCTCCTGTTGGCTTCTAATGTGGACTCTTTAACTGCCCTCCACCACCACCTCCCCTCTCCTTATTATCCCAGAGCTTTAGGGCGCTTTCACATATATCTGTATGATCCGGATCCTAGAGCCTCTGGTACCCTGATGCGAGCTATAAAGCATGTGTGAATCACAAACGAACCCTAGCTGAAACGAATCCTGGACCTGCGTGAGTAGCGTGTCCAAGATCCAGGACCAGAGTACCAGGTATTGTGATGCAGCAGTGTGAGTCGCATGGCACTTTTTGCCCGTTGTTAACAAGCTAGCTAGCTTACTAATGTATTGTAGAATGTGAGTCTCGCAAATCACATCCTGAAATTGTTATTTTCCGGACTTGTGAAAGAAAAACGTATTTGGTAGAATTCTCAAAAACGCTCCTGCAAACCAAACTAGGGAACCTTAATATACTCCCCCAAACACAGATCGATTTTTCTTAAGTGAAGGTGGCAGTGCCTTTGACCAATTTCATTACCACAGGCTAATTATACAGATTGGAATAAACTCTCTTGCTTAGGTGCATGGAAGGCAAGCGCCTCCATACTCTTGGAACTTAATGCCAATATCGTTCCATTCCCCCCTCAACTGCTTCTCTCCCCTCCCATGCCCTAAATAATCAAAGTGGCCTGCTCCTCGCTCCTCCTAACATGTCAGTCCATGTTGAATCTGTCTTAATGCGTGATTTCAGCCGTGCAACTGTGCAATGAAGGAAGCTAATGGAGCATACTGGTGGCTCAATCGCCTCTGGTCATTGATAATAATGAAGACAAATGTCAAAACGTTAGTTGCTAATGCTGTAATAGAGTGGACGCTGGGGTGGATGCAGGGAGCACTGCATGAGGATGGACACGTCTACACCACAACACACCACATCATGTGCAGTGTGTCCCGTATCACATGACCTTGAGGGTCTAGACCAATGATGTATATAAACCCTGTATTGCTGATGTTATGTTTTGGCCTCAGAAGAAGGAAGGAATGAATGGAATTCTACATTACTTCAATTAAATTTTTCAAGGACAAAATTACTTGTATTTAAAAGAACATTGTTATAGTGGGGACAGTAGCATTAGAACTTTGAAAAAATTATACTTTATGAAAAAAAAAATATTTTGATGTTTAGCTCACATAATATAATTTAAAGGTATGCATTAAGGGGTCTGTAGTAGAATAAACGTGGCAAAAACAAATGTAGTAAATGCATTTCTATAGCTTCCAAGTATTTTTTTACAACGGTGGGGGAGTGCCAAGATGGAGGCGCGGTGGCTTCAAAACAGCGCCCCTGTAAGTCATCTAGTGTATATATATAAATCATTGGTCTAGACTAGTTGCTCAGGCTTTGTCTTTGTCAATTTTGTTGAATTTAAATCACTTAGGTAAGACGATTCCAATGTTAATTCGATATTCTACCAACACAAAGAAGAGTTATGTTGTCCAGACTCAATGCTGTGGGCTTTGTCTGTTTTTTTTTATGTTTAGTCACTAAGGTGCTTGTCAATTTCTACCAAGGTGAGAAGAATCCAATGTCCGTTTGGTATTCTACCAACACAAAGGAGGTTTGAATACTCCAGTGAGAGGGGGTGTTGTTGATCTCTGTATGGATGCTAGTGTGTGTTAAAGAGAAGATAGTTGAGTAGAGGGCAACTGGGTTGGAGACAGTGTGTGTGTTGCGTAGCAGTCAGATAGCGATACAGCAGCTGTTATCACCAGATTGCAGGGCCAGATGTGGAGAGACGACAAAACAAACAGGTCTCTCCAGGGTTCTACACAAACTTTTTCCACTGGTGGCACTGGTGTTACCAACTTTGTCAGTTGGTGGCACCACCACATGATTTGGTCGTACCAAACCATACAGAACTAGGCTAATAATGACTAGACATCTTTTAAATTAGCATGCCTTTGTGTTCTTACATTGATTTGGATAGATTTACTGTAACAGCAAGGAAAATGTGTCGTGTTATTTTCTGTGAAATCCTCTAGAGGGCAGAATTAGAAAAAAACAGTACTTCAAATCAAGTAAAAAATAATAAAGAAAAAAAAATTGTCACATGAGTTAAATACAACAGGTGTAGACCTTAACGGGAAGTTCTTACTTAAGAGCCCTTAACCAACAATGCAGATTTTTTGGTTTAAGTAAGTATAATAATATTTGCTAAAAACATTTTTGTATTCATAATGATAAACTAAAGTAAAAAAAGGTAAAACAATAAAATAACAATAACGAGGCCATATAGGGGGGTACTAATATCGAGTCAATATGCGGAGTACAGGTTAGTCAATGTAATTGAGGTACAACAGTATGTACAAGTCGGTAGGGGTAAAGAGACTATACATAGATAATAAACAGCAAGTAGTAGCTTCGTAAAAAAGGTGTTCAATGTAAATAGTCCGGGTAGACATTTGATGAACCGTTCAGCAGTCTTATGGCTTGGGTGGCTGGAGTCTTTGACCATTTTTAGGGCCTTCCTCTGACACAATGGGAACACGGTTTTTGGTCAATCTCTCGTATTAAAATATAATACAGTAATCCCTCAATAACTCTTCAACATCTCAAATTGACTAGCTTCATTGGTGTGTTTGTGTCGGGAGTGTGCTGTCTAGTTAGTTAGCCAATGCCCACATTATTCTGAAATATTTTGTAATGGAATTCCTTGCATGGGAAAACCAAGTTGAAGCCAACATTCAATGTTGTCTTGCTTATAGGAACCGCACATGGTTTTACTGTAACAAGTGCAACACCCTTCGATTGAAACGGTGGGGAACAAGCGAAAGTGCATAGGCCTGCATCTCTCAAAAACTGATCAGAAATGAAATAACAGAATAATTTTTTTGGAGCAGTAGAACTTCTAAATCGGCTACCAAAACTTCAATGACTTTTCAAGAGCTTAGAGGAAATGTCGGATTTTCAAGGAAGGGTATTCCATGAGGACTGAATTGCACATTGTAAATATTCAGCCAAAACCTTTTGCATACCATTCTTGGCTTTGCATTTAATGTTAGATAGTTTAGGACATCTTTCCCTCGCAACAACCAGCTGTTTGAGAGCTGCGCACTCTCTCTGCCCGACACATTATGAATAGGCTATATGTGTGCAACACGTGTGTGATAATCGACATAATGAACGAAAGCTTCTGGAATCCATCTCTTTTTATCAATTATATAGCCTAGATTAAAAAGACCATTCTTGCAATATTATTTTCACTGGCCCAAGCGGGCCACTGACGGGGATGTTTCGAAGGGTTTGCAAAACATCCCCTGTATGTCAAGCCCTGACACACACAGATAGGGGCATTCCTTTGCCTCTTCACAAAGTTGGTATATATTTGTGTGAAATTATGATCAGATAACTGATACCGTAGGCACCACATCGCCAAAGTCAAAAAAGTTTCCTACTATATTTATCATTTTTATTTCAACTTTTAGACAACTGTGTATTTTGTAGACAGTAAATTGATTAACCCGCCCCATTGTATGCTTTCTTCGTCCCTTGGTGGGTCTGCGTTGTTATTCGTATATTTTTTTATTTGACTCGGGGCTCTGCTCGCACCGCAGCCTGCCTGTGCTTCCTTTTTGAATTACCTGAATGTGTTGGAGATAAGACCAATCTGTTTGTGATATTTTTAAAGCTTTGTTACCATGGCTATAACTCCTAACCTCCTTCTATGGAGAAAAAGGGGAGTCAATGAAGCTGTTCTGTCACAAGGCACAGGAAATAGACCATTGTCCTATTTCATTCTGTTTCTTATTCCTTTATTCAACTAGATAATATAATAAGGTGGAGGTGGACCTAGCTATGCAGAAACTGGGGAATAGAGTCAAAATATAGAGTGCTTAATCTATTATTTCTGTTAAGACAAGTTCACAAACAGAAATGCATGAATGTCAAGACAACAGCATCAAATCTTACTATATGATACACTACCATGTCTATGTACTGTATGTATTAATTTGAACGTTAACACACTGATAAGGTAATACGTGAGTATCTAGCCGGAGTACTACACTCATCTGATGGACATATTCTCTCTAGCTAGTCATATTTAATGATACTGTTTCACCAAATCAAATTACATTTTATTTGTCACATTCTTCGTCAACAAAGGGTGTTGACTAACAGTGAAGCGCTTACTTACAGGCCCTTCCCAACAATACAAAGAGAAAGAAAATAGAGAAATAATAGAAAAGTAAAACACATAATAAAAGTTATAATAAATACACAGTGAGTAACAATAACTTGGCTATATACATGGTGTACCAGTACCGAGTTGATGTGCAGGGTTACGAGGTAATTGAAGTAGATATGTTCATATAACTATGAATAAAGTGGACTAAAATTAACAGTAGCAACAGTGTATGTGATGAATAAAAAAATGTTTGTGCAAAAAGGGTCAATGTAGATAGTCCAGGTAGCTATTTGGTTAACTATTTAACTAACTAACGTATGGCTTGGGGGTGGAAGCTGTTCAGGGTCCTGTTGGTTCCAGACTTGGTGCATCGGTACCGCTTGCTATGCGGTAGCAGAGAGAACAGTCTATGACTTGGATGGCTGGAGTCTTTGAACCGAGGAAGTTGAAGCTCTCGACCTGCTCCACTACAGCCCCATCAATGTTAATGGGGGCGTGCTCGGACCTCTGTTTCCTGTAGTCCACAATCAGCTTCTTTGTTTTGCTGACGTTGAGGGAGAGGTGGTTGTCCTGGCACCACACTGCCAGGTCTCTGATCTCCTCCCTATAGGCTGTCTCATCGTCGTTGGTGATCAGGCCCTACCACTGTCGTGTCATCTGCAAACTTAATGATGGTGTAGGAGACCAAGCACACACCCCTGAGGGGCCTGCCTGTTGAGGGTCAAAATGGCGGATGTGTTGATGCCTACCCTCACCACCTGGGGGCGGCCCTACAGGAAGTCCAGGGTCCAGTTGCAGAGGAAGGTGTTTGGTCCCAGGATCCTTAGCTTAATGATGAGGAGGGCACTATGGTGTTGAACGCTGAGCTCTAGTCAATTAACATAATTCTCACATAGGTGTTCCTCTTGTCCAAGTGGGAAAGGGCAGTGTGGAGTGCAATAGAGATTGCATCATCTGTGGACCTGTTGGGGCGGTATGCAAATTGGAGTGGGTCCAGGGTGTCTGTGATGATGGTGTTGATGTGAGCCATGACCAGCCTTTCAAAGCATTTCATGGCTACAGATGTGAGTGCTGCAGGGCGATAGTCATTTAGACAGGTTACCTTGGCATTCTTGGGCACAGGGACTATGCTGGTCTGCTTGAAACATGTAGGTATTACAGACTGGGTCAGGGAGAGGTTGAAAATGTCAGTGAAGACACTTGCCAGCTGGTCAGCACATTCTCTGATTACGCATCCTGTAAATCCGTCTGATCCTGTGGCCTTGTGAATGTTAACCTGTTTAAAAAAAATTGATTGAATTTGCAAACATATAATACACCTGCAGTGAAGCCGATCAACTATCCAAGACCCCCCTACAGTCCCCCTGAAAACCTTCCCGTGATGCTTGCCTCAGTGTTGCTTGCTGTAAAGCGAGCATAGGAGGCATTTAGTTCATCTGGTATGCTCGCGTTACTGTGCAGCTCGCGGATGGGTTTCCCTTTGTAATCTGTGATAGTTTGCAGGCCCTGCCACATCCAACGAGCGTCAGAGCCGGTATAGTAGGATTCGATCTTAGTCCTGTATTGACGCTTTGCCTGTTTAATGGTTTGTCGGAAGGCTTGGCATATACTGTAGAATAAAGCAGCGTGTGTAATGGCTGTGTTACTATAGGCTGAATCATAATGTGTTAGCGTTACTATAGGCTGAGTCTTAATGTGTTAGCGTTACTATAGGCTGAGTC
>QNTS01001251.1:86207-106677 GCA_003317085.1 Hucho hucho
GTTACTATAGGCTGAGTCATAATGTGTTAGTGTTACTATAGGCTGAACCAGAGGGTTCCCACATCAATGTCTTTCCTCCCAGTATTCACAATGTATTTACAGTGTCCAGCTCACCCATCATTTTCTCTTTAAGCTTAGTGTAATTAGTTTTCGACTCTTGCTTCTTCATAATCGCTGAATCACTCAGTAGCAGTTAAGTCCTGTTTCTGCCTTTCATGCCGACCCTGCTATCACCACTTAAATCCCACAGCAGGATTTTTTGGCAAATTTTTGGAGGGGAGTGTGGAGGGGTGGATGTTGAATGTATAAGAGCCTGTCAAAAGCTGTGCATTATCGGCACTTTCCCCCTAATTTAATTTGCCACTTGTTGCCCCCCGTCCTGTCACTATGTTGTCATGCTGAGGAGCTCCACAGGGATCCCCTCTTTATTGTGACGGGAGGCAGGGAGCGAGTGAGTGAGTGAGGGATTGGGAGGAAGGGAGGGAGATGTCCTCGGGAAAAAAAACGACTGGAGAAATCCTTAATGTGTCACCTTAGCTGAGGACTTTGTGCGTGCGTGCTCACACACACACACACACCTCTACACCACCATCTCCTCTCCTGGGTCTGTGTGAGGAGGCAGGTAAACATGGCCCAGGAGATTAGTTGTGATTCATGGAGCATGGAGATGAGGAGTGGACATAATATTGTGGACAGAAATAGCCCGCGGTGATGCATTAAGGCCTCCGTCTCCGCCTCAGAGCTCACTGTGTTAAAACCAATACAATTGAATCAAGCAGCGGGCGAGCGACATGGCGGGAGAGAGAACAGACCGTAAAGAACTAATGTGGTGGAGGGGGAGATGGGGCGGCCACATGAAAACCCTATTGATTCCTGTGGGAATGATGAAGAGAGAGACAGGCGGGAGAGGGAGGGAGGTGGCAGGGCATTTTGAAAGAAGGACCAGGTACCGCATCGCGTGTCATTCATTATCTCTGTGATCGCTGGAGCTGCACTAAAGCACATGAACTCCTCCTACGTTTGATACAGCACCCCTGGGACAGACAGACACACACATATACGCACACACACATCTACACACACACACACAGAGCGGCATCACCTCTAGATATGCAAAGATGATGGAGGGGGTGGTTAGGAGGGGAGCTTATGGGAAAACAGGCTGTTGGGGGGCAGGCTAGCTAGGCTACTGCAGGCTAGGCTGTGCTTTGTGTGAAACAGTCAGTGGCTGTTTAGTGTGTAGTCTCTCTTCTGCTGTGCTACAGTACACTCCAGTGATCTGGAGAGAGAGAGAGGCCGGAGCAGCACGAGACCTGGGCCTTATGTTAATGAGTAAGTGACTTTGACTACTAAGGCCTCACTGCCCTCTCTCTGACACAACAGAGAAGTGCATTCAGTCTCACGACAGTGACTGTATACAATACAGAGCCAGAGCCCACTACCTTGTGGTAATGCTATGTCATTTCTGTGCTATGTCAATTCTGATTATTTACCAAATTCTAGCCAGGAGAAGTGGTATTGTTTCGTTTGCTAAACCTGCCAACTGTTTTGCATCTGTTATTCTGTTTTCAGTCAGATAACCTTTTGACCTCCAACTCATTTTGTCAGAATAAGCTGTAATGGGGATGAATCAGAGGAATATTCTGGCTGCACAGCACACAGACCTGAAAGACTCCAAGCACGCAGCTTTAGACCGACTCTCAAGTGTCTCTCACACTCACCTCCCTGACGTCAGTCTTCTCTTCACCAGAATCTCTTTTTAATTATCTACGTTCTGGCCCCATCACAGTCCGACCTCAGAGTCCTGATAGCAGGGTAGCAGGGTCTCTTTCTCTTGTACACATGGCCTTTGACCACAGGGTCAAAGAGGGTCTAGATATTGAATGGATGCACAGAATGATATACTATTTCTGGGAAGCTTTGAGTGAAATGCCTTGGATCACACTTGGGGATATGGGGAGGGGGTCTGTACTATACTGTAGCTGGCGTGTGATATTGCTAGATCCCCCTCTCCTTCTCTCTCTGTAGAGGTTGCTGTAATACTCTCTCCCCTCCTAGAAGGCTTTTCCCGTGGAAAAGGCTGTTCTCTGTAGAAAGGCTGTTTCCTCAGACCCTGTAGTGCTTGTTAGCTGGGCTGGGCTCTCTCCTCTTCTCTCCTCCTGCTGGCCTTGAACACGTTCTTCCTTTCATCTGCCTGAGAGAGATACAGTTGCAGAGCCCTCTGTTGGTGTTAAGCATACTGCCAGGGCGCCAATGGGTTGGAGGTGGACTCACTTTGTGACGTTAGCTCCTTTTGACGCAAGAGCAGAGACTGATGGGTGTTCTGTAATGTATACGTCTGTACTGTATACGCACGTCTGCATGGGATGGGCCCACATTTCAAAGGAACCTTTCGGCTCCATCTGCAGAAATCTTTACGTATTGACATTAGCAGTGCAATTAATTCCTAAATTATCCTCCTCCATCTATATACAGTATTTATGGTTCTAACTTCCTTACATGCAGCTTGTTTTAACTTTTACCTAGGACATATTTAGCTTGTTTACTGCGTCTCTGCTGCAGAGGAGGTGGTGTATACAGATCCATTTATTATTAACTCTGGCTGTAGTAGAAGTTTATAAGTAATTTGCTGCTGCATTATGTTTAATAACTGCAAAATCAAACCATACCAATGTTCCCACAGCCAGCCTTCAAAGGCGTGGTAATGAGCCGAGCTGGAGAGTTCAAAGAGAATGTTAAAGTGTTTATATAGACCTCTTTACTGTGTGGTGTGCTAGGAGACGCTATTTCTACTGACAGTGATATAGTGAGATGATTGATATTTAACATGAAAGAGTGACTTTAGAGGAGTTTAACAGAGAAAACAGGTTAAACCCTTATGCTCCGGGCAACAGGGAAAACACTTAAGGAATGAGGATACTCTCCATTCACACACACACAGTTTGACATCTTGTTCTCTCCTCTTTTTATTCATTCAGCAGGAACTATTATCCAGAGTGACTCACAGGAGCAATTGGGGTTAATTGCCTTGCCCAAGGGCACAGACATGTTTTTTTTTCATCTAGTCAGCTCAGGGATTTGAACCAGCAACCTTTCAATTACTGGCCCAATGTTCTTAACCTCTAGGCTAACTTTTCCCTCTCTGTTTGTCTCTGTCTGTTGTTCAAGCACTATTCACCATGTCTGTGTTTACCTGGTTCTTTACAACTGGGCTGACAAGGTCCCTTGTGTTCATGTTGCTTGCATTTCCCTTGTCCCCTTTTCTTCTTACCATGTCCCTTTATTTTCCACCATTTCACTTGGATTCTTCTGTTCTGTTGTTTTTGGTTAGGAGGGCTTTGCCCGAAATGAAAGGGAAGTGAATAGATTTATATTATACACTCAAATGTGCAGGAGATGAGCCATTTGGGTAAAACCCAAGAGGGTGCTGAATGTGTTCTGCCTAGTCTGAAGACAATCTGGTCCCCTGTTAATGTCACTGTCATCCAGTAATGATGAAAAACCTGTTACACATTGTACACATACAAGGACACATGCATACACACACGCAGACGCACATTCATGCACATACACAACACGGACACACACATACACACACACACACACACACACACACACACACACACACACACACACACACACACACACACACACAGAGATCATCAAAATGGTGGTTATAAAGGCATGGTGGGCATATCAAAGTGTCATCCTTATGCAGGCATGCTCCCTGTAATTATATGTACTGTAAACCTAGGAGAACTAACACACACACTCACATCTGCACACAAACATAGAAATAGAAGGAATTACAGTATATTCTTCAAATGGAAGACAATAAGGGGTTAAATAGAAACAGCTTGTCTAGGATAGATAAAAATGAATCCAAACGGTAGAATGTAGAGACTGAAAAAAAGATTGATGAAAAGCGGGGAGTGGGGAGCTGCTGAGCGAAGAGAGAGAAAGCCAAAATGAACGATATAGCCCCTGGCAAACAGAAAACAATTGTTACACTGCCTCCCACAACCCACTTCAACCTTAAACAGAAGATTTTTTTCACTCAATTAATTTCTACACATTGGAGCAAGGGGCCTGGGCTGAAATAAATAAGTTTATATGCTGCTACTGCCTATGGATTTGGACTGTTCTTTCTCTGGAAACACAGGCTGCGTATGGGAGTGTGCACTAAAATACATAGATAGAATAATAAAAAAAAACACAATGTGCCACAATTGGCTGTCTAGGCTTATAGCTAGTTGGCTAAATACCTAACGCTAGCTTGCTGGCTAAGATAACTGCATATGGCTAACATTGATAACTGGTTAGATGCCGTTATGTATTTCCAAAACGTTGGTTTACTTTAATGTACAGTACCTGCTAGGTGTTAATAGCAACTGGCTAACTCATGCAGTGCTAACATAACATTACCAGGCTAGTAGGGCTAACATTAGCAGTCTAGTAGAGCTAGCGTTAGCAGACTAGTTGGCTAGCAACCTTGCAAGTTGATTTTTAACAAACAATTCCTAAAGTATTTTCTTGTAAGTTGGCTGGAAATGTAATTGAAACCAGTAGTCATGGGTGCAAACTATTTGGTTTAATTTGAAGTTATACATTTTAAGATATTTCTGTTTGACTTTACATTATAGGGAATAGGCTGGCTTGCCAGGTCCTCCATACTACATCACACCCCGGAAAAACATTTTACGACATGACTTTGGTATTCTTCGGAATTCTGATCGTTTTATGTAATAATAAAAAAATGTAGAAGTGAGATGTAACTTTCCATTTGATGCATATTCTAATGCAAATCCATATGTTACATGTGGTTACATTTATGCTACCTACCCTTACTTTAATGATACAACAGGGATGAGATATATTTACATGTAAAGTTGATGAAAAGCTACAGCATTAAGATAGCCAACACAAGATAATAATATACAGTACCAGTCAAAAGTTTGGACACCTACTCATTGATTTTTTTTACTTATTTTGTACATAATGTTGCCAAAAATAACTTCTAGACATCAGGACTGCGATTACTCACCACGGACTAGCAGAATCCTCTTTTTCCTTTCACGACTCTGACGAGCCCGAAGCGAAGGTTACACTTCTTCCTCAGGAACAGGCCCCGATCCCCGTGATCTGCATGAAAAGGTCGCCGGAGAAAGAGGGGCCGAAGGTCGGGCTGCCTTCTGAGAATTCGTAGGCGATCAAATAAACCCCCACTTCCCTCCATTCTGCTAGCAAACATGCAGTCTTTGGACAATAAAATCAACGAGTTTCGCAGAAGATTAAAATACCAACAGGACATTAAAAACTGTAACATCTTATGCTTCACGGAGTCGTGGCTGAACGACAACCTCATCAACATACAGCTGGCTGGTTATACGATGTACCGGCAGCATAGAACAGCGACGTCTGGTAAGACAAGGGGAGGCGGTCTATGTATTTTTTAAAACAACAGCTGGTGCACAATATCTAAGAGAGTCTTGAGCTATTGCTCACCTGAGGTAGAGTATCACATGATAATCTGTAGACCACACTACCTACCGAGAGTTTTCATCTGTATTCTTTGTAGCTCTTTACATACCACCCCAGTCAAAGGCTGGCACTAAGACAGCATTGAATGAGCTGTATTGCGCCATAAGCAAACAAGAAAACGCTCACCTAGAGGCGGCACTCCTAGTAGCCGGGGACTTTAATGCAGGGAAACATTCAATCCGTTTTACCAAATTTCAATCAGCATGTTAAATGTGCAACCAGAGGAAAAAAACTCTGGACCACCTATACTCCACACACAGAGACGCATACAAAGCTCTCCCTCGCCCTCCATTTGGCATTTCTGACCATAATTCTATCCTCTTGATTCCTGCTTACAAGCAAAAATTAAAGCAGGCACCACCAGTGACTAGATCAATAAAAAAGTGGTCAGAGGAAGCAGATGCAAAGCTACAGGACTGTTTTGCTAGCACAGACTGGAATATGTTCCGGGATTCCTCCGATGGCATTGAGTACACCACATCAGTCATTGGCTTCATCAATAAGTGCATCGATGATGTCGTCCCCACAATGACCGTACATACATACCACAACCAGAAGCCATGTATTACAGGCAACATCCGCACTGAGCTAAAGGGTAGAGCTGCCGCTTTCAAGGAGCGGGACTCTAACCCGGAAGCTTATAAGAAATCCCACTATGCCCTCCGACGAACCATCAAACAGGCAAAGCGTCAATACAGGACTAAGATCGAATTGTACTACACCAGCTCTGACGCTCCTCGGATGTGGCAGGGCTTGCAAACCATTACAGACTACAAAGGTAAGCACAGCCGAGAGCTGCCCTGTGACACGAGCCTACCAGACGAGCTAAACTACTTCTATGCTCGCTTTGAGACAAATAACACTGAAACATGCATGAGAGCACCAGCTGTTCCGGAAGACTGTGTGATCACGCTCTCCGCTGCCGATGTGAGTAAGACCTTTAACCTGTTTTGGATCACCGGACCGCTAGCGGTCCACCTACGACAACATCCGGTGAAATGCAGAGCGCCAAATTCAAATTACAAAAATAGTCATATTAAACATTCATGAAAATACAAGTGTTGTACACCATTCAAAAGCTTAGAATCTTGGTAATCCAATTGCTTTGTCCGATTTACAATAGGCTTTACGGCGAAAGCATAGCAATTGATTATCTGAGGACAGCGCCCCGCATACTTCCTGCACAGGCATCACAAAAATTAAAAATAGCGATAAAAAAAATCACTTACCTTTGAAGATCTTCCTCTGTTTGCAATCCCAAGGGTCCAAGCTACACAATAAATGGTTGTCCCTCTTTATATCCCAAAAACTCTGTTTGGTTAGCGCATTTTGTTCAGTAATCCACCCATTCAACTCGTTCAACATACAGACAAAAGAATCCAAAAAGTTACCGATAAACTTCGTCCAAACAAGTCAAACAACGTTTCTAATCAATCCTCAGGTACCCTAATATGTAAATAAACGATTAAATTTAAGATGGAATTTAGTATGTTCAATACCGGAGATAAATAACAAAGAGCGCGCCACAGAACTACAGACCAAAGGAGGAACCCAATGATAAACTACAGCTACTTGTTCATTTTTCAAAGAACAGGCCTGAAACCTTGTCTAAAGACTGTTGACATCCAGTGGAAGCCATAGGTACTGCAATCTGGGAGCTATTCTTTTCATTGTGCAATAGGAAACCATACCAATTGCATGGGAGCTCAAAAAAGCAATTTTTCCGGATGGATTTTCCTCGGGTTTTCGCCTGCCATATCAGTTCTGTTATACTCACAGCCATTATTTTAACAGTTTTAGAAACTTAAGTGTTTTCTATCAAATATATGCATATCCTAGCTTCTGGGCCTGAGCAACAGGCATTTTACTTGGGCACGCCAGACTCTCCGAACTCCTGAACACTGCCCCCTAGCCTGGAGAGGTTAAATAGGTCAACATTCACAAGGCCGCAGGGCCAGACGGAATACCAGGACGTGTACTGCGAGCATGCGCTGACCAACTGGCAAGAGTCTTCACTGACATTTTCAACCTCTCCCTGTCGGAGTCTGTAATACCAACATGTTTTAAGCAGATCACCATAGTTCCGGGGCCCAAAAACACTAAGGTCACCTCCCTAAACAACTACCGACCCGTAGCACTCACGTCTGTAGCCATGAAGTGCTTTGAAAGGCTGGTCATGGCTCACATCAACACCATTATCCCAGAAACTCTAGACTCACTCCAATTTGCATACCGCCCCAACAGATCCACAGATTATCCTGTTAGGGCCCAGGGGCAGTGTTCGGAGAGTCTGGCGTGCCCAAAGTAAAATGCCTGTTACTCAGGCCAAGAAACTAGGATATGCACATAATTAGTAGTATTGGATAGAATAACTGTTAAAATAATGTCTGTGAGTAAATCAGAACTGATTTAAAATAATCCATCCGGAAAATGGGATTTTGTGATGTCACAGTTTTTCCTTTGACATGCTATTCAATACTGAGGGATTTAGCTCCCAGATTCCCAGAGTTCCTATGGCTTCCACTAGATGTCAACAGTCTTTAGACAAGGTTTCAGCCTTGTTTTTTGAAAAACCAACGAGTAATAGCTGTTTTGGACTGTACAAACCATTACAGACTACAAAGCACGGCATGCATGATTGAGTGCTTTGGTTTTTTTCTTTTCTATTGAGCATGTTATTTTCCGTCTGAAATATTATTGTTTATTTACATTTTAGGGTACCTGAGGATTGACTAGAAACGTTGTTTGAGTTGTTTGGACAAAGTTTATAGTTATCTTTTTTTGGTTTCATTTGTATGTATGTTGACTGGAGTGGAACGGTGGATTACTGAACAAAAAGCGCCAACCAAACAGATTTTGGGACATAAAGAGGGACTTTATCGAACAAAAGGACTGTTTATTATGTAGCTGGGACCCTTTGGATTGCCATCAGAGGAAGATCTTCAAAGGTAAGCAATTTATTATATCGCTATTTTTGAGTTTTGTGACACCTGTGCTGTTTATGATATTATGCTAATGGAGGAAGTATGCGGGGCGCTGTCCTCAGACAATCAAATGCTATGCTTTCGCCGTGAAGCCTTTTTGAAATCTGACAACGCTGTGAGATTACCAAGATTCTAAGCTTTTGAATGGTGTGCAACACTTGTATTGTCATGAATGTTTAATATTACTATTTTTGTAATTTGATTTTGGCGCTCTGCATTTCACCGGATGTTTTCGCAGGTGGGGCGTCTGGACCCCAAGGATCCCTAAGAAGTTATGCAATCTCCATTGCACTCCACAGTGTCCTTTCCCACCTGGACAAAAGGAACACCTATGTGAGAATGCTATTCATTGACTACAGCTCAGCGTTCAACACCATAGTGTCCTCAAAGCTCATCAATAAGCTAAGGATCCTGTTACTTAACACCTCCCTCTGCAACTGGATCCTGGACTTCCTGACAGGCCGCCCCTAGGTGGTAGGTAACAACACATCCGCCACGCTGATCCTAAACACAGGGGCCCCTCAGGGGTGCGTGCTCAGTCACCTCCTGTACTCCCTGTTCACTCATGACTGCACGGCCAGGCACGACTCCAACACCATCATTAAATTTGCCGATGACACAACAGCGGTAGGCCTGATCACCGACAATGACGAGACAGCCTATAGGGAGGAGGTCAGAGACCTGGCCTTGTGGTGCCAGGACAACAACCTCTCCCTCAATGTGATCAACAAAAAGGAGATGATTGTGGACTACAGGAAAAAGAGGACCGAGCACACCCCCATTCTCATCGACGGGGCTGCAGTGGAGAAGGTTGAGAGCTTCAAGTTCCTTGGTGTCCACATCACCAACAAACTAACATGGTCCAAGCACACCAAGACATTCGTGAAGAGGGCACGACAAAACCTATTCCCCCTCAGGAGACTGAAAATATTTGTCATGGGTCCTCAGATCCTCAAAAGGTTCTACAGCTGCACCATCGAGAGCATCCTGACTGTTTGCATCACTGCCCTGTATGGCAACTGCTCGGCCTCCGACCGCAAGGCACTACAGAGGGTAGTGCGAACGGCCCAGTACATCACTGGGGCCAAGCTTCCTGCCATCCAGTACCTCTATACCAGGCGGTGTCAGAGGAAGGCCCTAAAAATTGTCAAAGACTCCAGCCACCTTAGTCATAGACTGTTCTCTCTGCTACCGCACCGCAAGCGGTACCGGAGCGCCAAATCTAGGTCCAACCAGTAAATATAGTGAGCTATGCCTACTGGCCAGCAGAGCTTGGTGACCAGACCAGACCAGGTCAGACCACGGCTCAGACATACAGACAGCAGTCTCAGAGTAGGAGACAGGGTAGGTGGGTGTAATAGTGTGGCATGGCTGTATGCAAGCTGTCTGTCTGAGTCAAGAGTGTGTGTGTGTGTGTGTGTGTGTGTGTGTATGTGTGTGAGTGAAAGCTATTCAAAGAGAAGCACATGAATCATGGCTGGTGTTGAGAGAGGAGGAGTGTGGATCGATACAGAGCCAAGAGGAAAGAGGACACAGCTCAGAGTGGTCCATCACCAGACCACCCTGCAGTGTGTCCCTGCTGTGTCCTGCTAGGGCTGATGTTAAGTTTTGGAGTAGAGGGAGAGAGGGGTGTTGGTAGCTTCCAACTAGCACAGAAACACTGATACACTGGGATAGATGAATGAGTAGAATGATGAGGCAATGTATTAATGGCTGCTGTCCTGAAAGGGATAGCTTCTCTGTCTGGAATGTGTGTGTCGCACTTGTGTGTGAATAAGTGCAAGGGGAGCGGGCAGGCATGTCACAGCAGTGGTCACTTCCCATTAAGTGAGTGAGAAGCCCCGAGCTGAGGGAGCTAGCGGTTTTCACAGGTTCCATCTGTGCCAGCAGCACTACACTAGCAGCATCACTAGTTAGTGTCAGAGTGGGCTGAATCCCTGGCCTGGCTGGCTCTTTAAACAACAGCACACTGTGGAATATAATGGCCACACTCTCCTCTCTGTACCACAATGCTAGGGAGCAGAGGAGGCTTATAATTTGGTCGATAAAGGTGAAGGACGTTTCATCGCTATTCCGCTCTCTCTCTTTCTCTCTTTTTTCCCTCGTTCCTGCGCTCTGCTCTGTCTCAGAGTGAAATCCAGAGATAAGGCCTGTGTTTAATGGAGCTTAATCCCACAGATTTGAAATACGGAGCTGTGTGGTAATTCCCTCGCTGCTCGCCATTTCCCACCCGTCTCCACCAACACACCATGAGGTCAGGTGACCAGCTTACAGCCCCCCTTCAGCCCCACGCTAAGACAGAGAGACAGATGGATGGATAGGTGGACAGATGGACAGACAGCCAGGTGGGCAGACAGACAGACAGACAGACAGAAAGACACGCAAGCTTCCAGCCATCCAGGACCTCGATACCAGGCGGTTTCAGAGGAAGGCCCTAAAATGGCCAAAGACTCCAGCCACCCTAGTCATAGACTGGTCTCTCTGCTACCGAAAGCAAGCAGATTTTAGATTTTAGGTTCTTCAAAGTAGCCACCCTTTGCCTTGATGACAGCTTTGCACACTCTTGGCATTCTATCAACCAGCTTTACCTGGAATGCTTTTCCAACAGTCTTTAAAGGAGTTCCCACATATGATGAGCACTTTTTGGCTGCTTTTCCTCTGCGGTCCAACTTATCCCAAACCATCTCAATTGGGTTGAGATCAGGTGATTGTGGAGGCCAGGTCATCTGATGCAGCACCATCACTCTCCTTCTTGGTCAAATAGCCCTTACACAGCCTGGAGGTGTGTTGGGTCATTGTCCTGTTGAAAAACAAATGATAGTCCCACGAAGCGCAAACCAGATGGGATGGTGTATCACTGCAGAATGCTGTGGTAGCCATGCTGGTTAAGTGTGCCTTCAATTCTAAATAAATCACAGACAGTGTCACCAGCAAAGCACCATCACACCTCCTCCTCCGTGCTTCCGGGTGGGAACCACACATGCAGAGATCATCCATTCACCTACTCTGCGTCTCACAAAGACACGGCAGTTGGAACCAAAAATCTCAAATTTGGACTCGTCACACCAAAGGACAGATTTCCACCGGTCTAATGTCCATTGCTCGTCCTTCTTGGCCCAAGCAAGTCTCTTCCTTAGTAATGGTTTCTTTGCAGCAATTCGACCATGAAGGCCTGATTCTGAACAGTTGATGTTGAGATGTATCTGTTACTTGAACTCTGTGAAGCATTTATTTGGGCTGCAATTTCTGAGGCAGGTAACTCTAATGAACATATTCTCTGCAGCAAAGGTAACTCTGGGTCTTTCTTTCCTGTGGCGGTCCTCATGAGAGCCAGTTTCATCATAGCGCCTAATGGTTTTTGCGACTGCACTTGAAGAAACTTTCAAAGTTCTTGACATTTTCCGGATTGACTGACCTTCATGTCTTAAAGCGATGATGGACTGTCATTTCGCTTATTTTAGCTGTTCTTGCTATAATATGGACTTGGTCTTTTGCCAATAGGGCTATCTTCTGTATACCACCCCTACCTTGTCACAACACAACTGATTGGCTCAAACGCATTAAGAAATTCCACAAATGAACTCTTAACATGGCACACCTGTTAATTGAAAAGCATTCCAGGTGACTACCTCATGAAGTTGGTTGAGAGAATGCCAAGAGTGGGCAAAGCTGTCATCAAGGCCAAGGGTTGCTACTTTTGAAGAATCTCAAATATAAAATATATTTTAATTTGTTTAACACTTTTTTGGTTACTGTGTGATTCCATATGTGTTATTTCATAGTTCTGATGTCTTCACTGTTATTCTACAATGTAGAAAATAGTAAAAATAAAGAAAAACCCTTGAATAAGTAGGTGTCCAACCTTTTGACTGGTACTGTACATATCACCTCAGTTACCTTGACTAACCTGTACGCCGCACATTGACTCGGTACCGGTATCCCCTGGATATAGCTCATTATTGTTATTTTATTGTTGCTCTTTTATTTTTTTACTTTAGTTTATTTAGTACATATATGCTTAACTCTTATTTTTCTTAAAACTGCATTGTTGGTTAAGGGCTTGTAAGTAAGCATTTCACGGTAAGGTCTACACCTGTTGTATTCGGCGCATGTGACAAATAAAATGTGATTTGATTTTGAGTTGACAGTCAGACAGACAGACAGGCAGACCGACATACAGACAGACAGAAAGACATGCAAAGACCACGACTGTACCCAAGAACTAACATTTTGTCTTACATGGCTAATACCAAATATCTGAATGACAAAGACCGGATCATTTGTATTTCATTGCATTATTCTGTTTGGTATAACAAGAATATATCAATAGTTTCTTCTTTGTTATTCAGTCAGTCCTAATCTTCCATTCACTGTGTGAACTAGAGATGTAACATTATGTTTGACCAGCCAAGTCAATGAATAGTCCACAGGTCTGACATGAGGATTTATGTTTCATTCATTAGATAAACCAAAGTACAGAATTTTATGAGTTACACATGCCAAGCTTAGTGTCCATCCATAGCATGCAGAGACACAAACAAAGTCACAGGGGAGGCAGGCTAGGAGGCAGGCTAGGAGGCAGGCTAGGAGGCAGGCTAGGAGGCAGGAGTGTTAAGAAGGGTTGGATGGTTTCAGACTGAGAGCCAGCAGCATGTTAAGACGCCTGCTCTGTCTGTCTGTGTCTGTGTGTCTGTCCATCTGTCTGTCTGCTGGCGACCAGAGCATTATATTCAGCACACACACTCCTCCCGAAGTGATGAGCTGACACTAAGTAATTTGCTGTACATCCTGCCAGTGAAATTATTTTCAATCCCGGCCCATAAAGCTCTTGTGGCAGGTGCTATGCCGAGCCCTCTCATTCCCTCTGACACTCTCTGTTTGAGAATAGCTAGTCTGCACTTCAATTTGCCTCACCACTCGCATGTGGGGGAGACTTGATGTGCGCCTCATTGTGGAAGTGTGAGATTGTCCACGAAGATGATTGGAGCAATAGTGGTTGTTAGAGAGAGAGAGTATGAGTGTGATTCTGTAAACATGTTTGCGTATGTGAGGGAAAGAGAGCGAAAGAAAGAAAGACTTATTCAATCAGTATTAATATAAAATCCCAGTGGAATAAATGCAACTCTCCTCTGATTTTCTCTCCTCTCATCACCTCTCCTCCACTCCCCTTTTCCACTGTTTTCCTCTCTTCTCTCTCTCTCTGTCTCTCTCTCTCACTTTCCCCTCAATCTTCTCTTTTCTTTTCTCTTCCCTCCTGTCTTCTGTTTCCATCCTCTTGTCTGTTCTCCACGTCGGCGCTCAGGGAGAGGACACCTAATTGTCTGGGGAGTGAACAGACACACACACACACAATGCACACTCCGCAACACACAAACACATTACAGCTATTGTCCAAAACAAAGACAGCAGGCGTGGCTACTCATGCAGACTTGAGAAACAGCCATGCAGGCATAAGTGTGTCAGAGTGAAGGGGAGAGGAGGAGTGTTTGACAGGTGAGGAGGCACATTGTCCTCTATGGTAGCACTGTCTCTGGCAAGGCTACATCAAAGTCTCAATCGCCCGCCCTCCATCCAACCCCAGCTAGTGCCAACAGAACAGGGCCAGGCTTCTCTGCCAAGGTCCTCTCCATCTCCTCTTCCTGCTGTCCTCCCCTTGCACAGCACATCACAGCACAGTTCTCCTCTCCTTTGCATAATTACCTTGGTAATTGTGGAGTAATTGACTGCATCACCTGCTCCTGTGAAGCTCTGGCGTTGTTTAATAAACAGCTGGAATGTATGCCACATGTTGTTGGAGAGAACGAGGCAGAGCATATTGGGGAGAGAGGATGGGTTAGATAGAGGATGGGAGGGAGAGGGAAAGAGAGAGGGAGAGCATGTTGGGGAGTGAGGAAGGGTTGGATAGAGGATGGGAGGGAGAGGGAAAGAGAGAGAGCATGTTGGGGAGAGAGGACGGGTTGGATAGAGGATGGGAGGGAGAGGGAAAGAGAGAGGGAGAGCATGTTGGGGAGTGAGGAAGGGTTGGATAGAGGATGGGGGGAGGGAAAGAGAGAGAGAGCATGTTGGGGAGAGAGGACGGGTTGGATAGAGGACGGGAGGGAGAGGGAAAGAGAGAGGGTGAGCATGTTGGGGAGTGAGGACGGGTTGGATAGAGGATGGGAGGGAGAGGGAAAGAGAGAGAGAGAGAGCATGTTGGGGAGAGAGGACGGGTTGGATAGAGGATGGGAGGGAGAGGGAAAGGGAGCAGGAGAGCATATTGTGCAGAGAGGACGGTTGGATAGACAGAGGGTGGAAGGGGGAGAGAGAGGGCGGTAGGGGACGATGGATGGAGGGAGGGGAGAGAGGGTGGCATGCAGGGGGAGACAGGGAGAGAGAGAGAAGAGGATATGCATGTATTCATGTTAATACAGGCAGCTATGTAGCTGACGGCAGTGTATCGGGATTAGGAACACATCTTCTTCATTTGTTATGGAAGTGTATGCACATTTATTTGGCCTATGGAAAGAGATTTGTGAGAGAGAGAAGTAATGAGAGAAGGAGATGGATAGATGGAGAGAACTAGAGAGAGAGAGGGAGAGGGAGAGGCCTCTCAGAGCTAATACCATTAAGGGGCTCTGATGAATCGACACCCTCCGAGTGATATTAACATCCCCAGAGCAGAGTGGGCCCAGCAGCCAGCAGCCAGACCCAGGCCTCATACCCTTATACATACCCCAGGAACCTAGCTCTGCTGTCTTCGATTAGACCAGCCTTGATTTGATTCCCTCAGCTGTGCCCTCTGAAGGGGTGAGGAGGAAGGGTGAGAAAGATGGCATGATTGATGAGGTGGACGTGTTTTTTGGGAGGGTGTGTGTGTCACCCCCTTGCCCTGCCTGGGGGACAGCAGGCGATCAGTGTGACCAGTCTGTGATGGGGGTGAGTGGGTGTACTGGTGTAGGGCAAATGCGTATCGACGGGCTCTTATTGAGGCTGACAATCATTGTTTCTACCTTCCAAGACTGGCTATTATATTTTCCCTGTCTGCTCCAAGATGAAATGGGTTGAAGTAATAATTTTTCTATCTATCATGGCATCTGGAAATACCAGGCCTCTTCTCCTAACAATCATTGACCTCGCCGGGCGACCTCAGCCATCTTTCAAATCTCTGCTGCAAAACACTCCATTTCCATAAACCATCCTGCGTTTACTAATCTTTTCTGCAGGTAATGGTCATGTAATTGTGCTGTGACTTTGGTGAGGATAAATTATTGATGTCGCCTAGTGTGAGCTAGCCTTGAGAAGGTCTTCATTCCCTGAAGAAATAATGAAGAAATGGATTCTGAGGTTAGAACAGTTCGTTTTGTGCCGTCCTCCTTCTATTACCGTGTTATTACCATGTTATTACCGTGTTATTACCGTTTCATTCCATTGTGTAATATAAAGTGCTATCTACCAAGATTAAGCCCAAACACATGGCCAAGATACATCCTTAACCCTATCCACTTCCCTACACTGACAGTCTCTTACTATCATTCATCAACATCTTGGGTCCATGGAGCAAAAAATGGGGCAAGTCAGGTAAGTGTCCCAATTCAGTAGTTTTGAAAGGCAGTAACTAATGATATCTCCATAGCTGTGCCCTGATTGGCTGTTTCCCGCACAACTTTCCTTCCTGTTCCATTGTGTATGTTGTGTGGCTGGATGGCCAACTAATGGAGTGCCTCTGATGAATTAGGGGGGCTAACTCCCTCCAAACACAGCCTCCCAAGGTTAGTGGCTGACTGGTGCTAGGCATTAACGCTATGCGCTAACGCAACATTACCATATCCAGGGACTTTAACTGGCTAACACAGATTATGGTTGCATCTCAAATGGCACCCTATTCCCTATATAGTGCACTACTTTTGACCAGGGCCCAAGTGAATAGGGTGCCATTTGAGACGCACTTGAACAGCCTCAAGCAAGCTGAATGACAATCGAGAAATCAAGCACACTAGAGGATCAGTCTGAGACAGAGGGGTTTTGCTTGAAAGCAAGAGATTGGCTTTTAAAGTGGAAAAACTCCAATGATCTCAGACCATTGGTGTTCTGACTGGCTTCCATCTCCCCGACTGTCTCTGAGTCCATTTGTAGATCTCTGTCTGTTTAGACACCACACTGACTCATTCTGTCAACAGTTGTTTCCTTTATTCTTTATTGAGTGGTTATTTACATCTCTGCTATGTGAGGGCTTATAATACAATACCTCATACATGGAACAAAGTGCTGCTTACTGAATATGTTGGACCGAGTAACACTTTCATATGTCACCTGAATAGCACCACGCTGCTTTTTACACATAGGATATTACTGGAAATGCTACGTTGCTTTGTTAGGAGCCTGTTTTCAGGTGGCCAGTACTAAAAGGCACAAAGGCTCAGGGGAGATTACTAATACAGAATAGACTTGACTAAACACATGCACACACACGCATGAACACACAAACGGATACACAGACACATATTCTCACACACATACACATATTTGTACACACACATTGTCACACCAACCCCCACACACCTACTCATACAAGTTAGAGCCACACATCCACCCACATATTTGCCATGTGTGTCTACAGGGAGCTGGCTGAAATGTCAACCTGTGTGCTTGGCTGCCTCCTCTCCTCCAGACAAGACGGCTCTCTCTCTATCTCTCTCTCTTCTTTCTCTCTTCTTACTGCACAGCAGCACCTGGTGGTGACAGAAAGCACAGGGGATATAAAGTACTACTGCCATAGTGGAGAGGAAAGGACAGCACAGGGGATATAAAGTACTGCTGCCATAGTGGAGAGGAAAGGACAGCACAGGGGATATAAAGTACTGCTGCCATAGTGGAGAGGAAAGGACAGCACAGGGATATAAAGTACTACTACCATAGTGGAGAGGAAAGGACAGCACAGGGGATATCAAGTACTACTACCATAGTGGAGAGGAAAGGACAGCACAGGGTATATAAAGTACTACTACCATAGTGGAGAGGAAAGGACAGCACAGGGGATATCAAGTACTACTACCATAGTGGAGAGGAAAGGACAGCACAGGGGATATCAAGTACTACTNTGTCTACAGGGAGCTGGCTGAAATGTCAACCTGTGTGCTTGGCTGCCTCCTCTCCTCCAGACAAGACGGCTCTCTCTCTATCTCTCTCTCTTCTTTCTCTCTTCTTACTGCACAGCAGCACCTGGTGGTGACAGAAAGCACAGGGGATATAAAGTACTACTGCCATAGTGGAGAGGAAAGGACAGCACAGGGGATATCAAGTACTACTGCCATAGTGGAGAGGAAAGGACAGCACAGGGGATATAAATTACTACTGCCATAGTGGAGAGGAAAGGACAGCACAGGGGATATCAAGTACTACTACCATAGTGGAGAGGAGAGGACAGCACAGGGGATATCAAGTACTACTGCCATAGTGGAGAGGACAGCACAGGGGATATAAATTACTACTGCCATAGTGGAGAGGACAGCACAGGGGATATAAATTACTACTGCCATAGTGGAGAGGACAGCACAGGGGATATAAATTACTACTGCCATTCCCTGAAGAAATAATGAAGAAATGGATTCTGAGGTTAGAACAGTTCGTTTTGTGGCGCCCTCCTTCTATTACCGTGTTATTACCGTTTTATTCCATTGTATAATATACAGTGGAGAGGAGAGGACAGCACAGGGGATATAGCACTCACTCCCACAGTGGAGAGGAGAGGAGCACTCACACTGCCCAAATATACATACCTGAACTCAGCACCCCCACACCCTATCCTGTCTTGTCACACGCAGTCCTGTCAATCCGCTTTGAATTGACGACGTTCAAGCCTTGCCAAAGTTTTGAGGGATTTCAGATATGGCTTTCCCAAGCCAAGGAGTATAATGAATGAAAAGCCCTGGTCCCAAATTGATTTCAAACTAAATCAAAACCCCAGTATTCAATTATCTCCTGGAGCTGGCCAAGGGGGAACTTTAAAGTTCTAAAGGCAGGGGAGGGAGGGAGGAAGGGGGGAGTGAGGAAGGAGGGGGGAGAGTAGGGCGACGACAGTGCACAGTAGAATGTAAATGACTTCCTCCTCCCTGGTGTGGTGATGTGTCAGAACAGGTGGCCCGGTGGAGGCTGTGTCTGTGGCTGATGAATGAGCTGTTGAAGTGCAGCCCATTGGTACAGCCCAGGCAGCTAGCTGGTGGCAGCTCACATTCTGCCTAGTTAAGCATTTGGCCTCCTCTTAATTAAAGGAATCATCCCAGGGACAGGCTCTACACAAGACAGATAGGGTATTACATGGGACCAACTCTGTCTGCCTGGGTTCAACCTAACTGCTTTGTAATGTCATTATAGGATGACAGAAATCATTTCACCAATTTAAAGGTAAATGTTTGATTATAGAATTTCAGATGTATACCAAATTCCTAACATAGTATTTCTAAAGTAATTCAGTCAGTAATCATTTTAGGACAATTCGGAGTAGTTTGGAGGCCCTTTTCAACATTATTATGTTACATGGTATGAATGCCTCCATTCAGAATCTTTCTTTATGCGTATCTAAATGTGTCTTCTAAATTTAAAAGCCATTAGTTGTGCATTTACCTTTTAAATCAAGCGTTGTTTTGGCCATGCAAACAAAAAACTGCTATTAAGCAGTTGTGTTTAGAAAGACAGCCAGACAATGTGGGCAGGGAACATAAAGCCTGAGCCATGATTGGATATCTACGCAGGGACCAATGACTTTTTTATTGTATCAGAGCAGGAGGGTAATTATCGGTAAATTACAGAAACCTGTCCTGTCAGCGATATCAAGCAACACACTAATTAAGTGACTGACACAGAAATGGTGTTCCAAAAAACAAGTGGCCTTCGGACCCTGGCCCCACCTGACTGCTCTTGCTGCTGATACGTTTATCGAATGTTTGGCTTAACTAATGAATGTCTGAACACAATTAGGGAACACTATCTCTGAAATTAGGCCTGCCAGTGTTAATTACATAATTACTGAAGATGTCAGCTCGGCAGGGGGGACGGAGGTAGGGAGAACGAGCTTGGGCGGAGGCTTTGCTTTCAAGAGGTGAACTATAGATGCTTTTTTGATTAATGATCCCAGACTTTGCGGGAAGATATCTCCTTCGCCAAGTAAATTTTGAAAGGCCAGCATATTTGACAATCAGCCAGACCTTTCTTTCTTTCTATCTTTCTTTCTTTCTTTGTTCTCCCTTCTTTGTTGGTTGATCAGCTCTAACGGCTGTGATCCTAGCCTGGCTCAGTGCTCCCTGTGACAGCCGTGTCTGGTGCTAATAGAGACCGCTGTTGTTATTCAAACACATTCCACTGATGAAGCTGCCGCCATTTCTCTGTCGAAATGTGTGTACGGATTTATTCAAGGTTTGTTCTCATTAGCTGCAGGTCTTTGCTGTGTAACACAACACTGCTTGTTTTGTTATAGTACCCGACAGGGACTGTTCTGTTCTATTCCTCCATGAATCTGTAGTTAGAACTATATGGATGGCTTCCATCCTCTAGATTAACGTAATGTATGCTTTAGTTTTCAGACATCTTAGTCTAGGTTTGGAGGTGAGTCTCCTTCCAGACAGAGCAAGGGACTACCTGTGCCACGCGGCCCAGCCCAGGCCCAGACAGTAGAGGCAGAGAGATTAACATTCTGTTGCAGTCCGTCCGTCTGGCACCTCCGCGGCCCAGAATCCTCTGGGATGGACACGGCTTTACTGTGTGTTAGTGGCTCAGACTCAGGGGTGCCAGGGGTACAGAGTGGCGGGGGGGCACAGATATGCAGGGTGCTGGTAGGGCCGGGGCGTCCCCCATAATGAGATGCATATGAGCAGCCATGCTGTATAATCACACTGTATTACTGCCGTCCCCGAGACAGGGAGGGGGTCATCGCCACAGCTGTTTCAGAGCCCGACACAACCCCTTCTCCCCCC